>AYEL01052377.1:0-54530 GCA_000484575.1 Olivierus martensii | reverse complement strand
TAAATAAATAAATATTAATAATAATAATAATAATAATATTTTTGTCTTATTTTTATTTTATTTTATTTATTTATTTAATTTCGTATATAATTTATTTCAATGTTATTAACACTCCTTCTTAGCTTATTAATCTAATTATGTAATTTTACCATCTGTTATAATTCTAATTAATGTTTTAAATTTAAATTTAAATAATATTCTGAACATTGTATTCCAAAAACGATGTATTCGAATTATAAATTTTATGTATGGCTGATGATGACTTAATGAAAGTACTTCCATAATAAATTATATCTCTTTTTTCCACTTCGAAATAAGGCTTATTTATTTATTTATTTATTGTTATACCATTAATACAAGTGGAAGTTTATTAATACATTATATTCAATTTTGTTGCTGATTTAAAAAATATTTTCCATTGTCAGCATGGACTTTTTTGTGAAACTTTTTGAGTATCTTTTGAATAAATATGATAAATGAATATTGTTTTATGAGTTTTGTACAGTAACTCAAGTTTGTCTCCATGTTACACAACTTCCATATGTGTCCATTCTGTTTAAATTTTGGGAGGAATTTCAGGATTTTCATTCAGAATACATTCAATTGATATTCAATCTCTTACCACACATTTTTCAGCATATCTTGAATAACAGATGCTATCACATCCACAGTCTTGTTCTTTAGAATATTCACATCAGGCACATATGTTATGCACACAATGTTTTGACATAAGAAAATAAGAGTTGTAATATCTAGTGATCATGGGTGCCAAGAAAGATACTACACCTCCCCCATCCACCTCTGGGAAGATGATATCAAAGAGCTACTAAAATGACTTTCCAGTGTGGAGGAATACCATCTTGTTGATAATACACATTTATCTGAAAAATGTTTGAGCTGAAGGCTCAGAAATCTGTGGAGGATAGGAATTTGAGTTGATTGGGAAATGTCTTTCCTCACCTCTAAATCTCTGTTTTTTTTTTCTTTCTTTCTTTCTTTTGGCGCATTAAAAAAATGAAAAAGGAATTTGAAGGAGAGACGCTTCTAGAAAAAATAAGCAAGAAATTTATTATCACCTAATTTGGAAACTTTGTCCTCTATAATATTGATATATATGCTAAAATATTAAATAGATAAACAAAGGATAAAATGGCAGAAAAGATTTTTATTACATGCAGGTGTTTGTACAGAAATTAAAAGAGAATATCGACAAAAGAGAATCAGAGATAAACATCCTGCCTTCCCGGAAAAGGGTGAAGGTAAGGACAGAAGCTCATATATAAGAGCTCTCATTTTGGAATTCAGAGAGCGATCACCTTTGGACTCTGATTAGTGGAAGAAAAAGTTGATTCAGTCCAATCATTAACAGAACAGTGTTTCTTGCCACTAAATAATTGGATTCTATTCCTTCCAATGTAAAGTATCTCAAGTAAGCCTAATAATTTCTTTTGTGAACTTACCTAACTACTAAACTACTTTTGGGAAACTAAACTTTGTCATCAACCTTGTTTTTAAGTTGCACTTTGAATCAGAAATCAGAATCCAAATCGGAATTTGTGTTGTTTGCCATGTCTACCTCTTCAGCTACACTCCAATGCAAGGCTGTGTTATCCACCTCTGAACTATATCAGCCATCTATCAAGTCATATTATGGTTTACTCTTGAATCAGAAAGTTATTTCCCCCTCTTCAGTTTATTGTCGGGATTCATATATAAACAAAAGTCTCTCATCAATAAAAGGAATTATTGGCTATTTTAAACAGTAGTCTCTTTATTGCTGCAGTCATAGCCTTCTGGGGGTCATGAATTAGCCCCCTGAACGGAGAAAGAATTGGGGAAATTCCAAGGAAAGGGGAGATGTTTTATTAAAACAAATGCAAAAAGAAATATGATGACAATTCGAGTTGCAGTTCGATCAGCTCGCGAACTTCGTCCACAATAACAATAAATCGCGAAGAATGTTTATATCAGATGTCTGATGTTTAGTCACGAATTCGACACCTGACTCGATAAATGTTTAGGAGGTAAACATCTCAGTTCTCAGCCCGGGAATAAGGGTCAGAAAGGTCACGGGGAATTTAAGAGCCCACGCCGCCCTCGACCGGCGCTTGGTACTCCTCTACACTTGTCCTACTCGTCTATCATTAGCTCTACGACCCCTTTAGTCTGACTGATTACTTTCCGCCATTTCAGAAATTATCTGTTTCCTACATTTCTCCATTTCCTAGTGTAAATTTAATTTTTTCCGTCTAAGCCGCTTTTCCACCCGTACATGACGAGCTTCTCGGAATTTCTGATAAGGACCCAGCTCTGTCCCCGACCGGGAAGTATCTTCAAATCTGCACCTATCTCCTCTCCCAAGTTGCGAGAAGGACAATCCAGAAGCAACGGCCTTCCACGACTTCTTTGGATACTAGTAACTTCAGTTCAACAACAGGTGTCAAGGACTAAAGACTTTAAAATATTTGGGACTAAAGACTGTTCGTGTCAGTGTTCAACTTCAATGAGATCATCGTCATCTACTCTGGAATTTTGTACAGGTACTTCTCTTTGTTAAGAAAAAAATGTATAAAGAACTCTCTCTCATAATTAAAGGAAGTTGTTTTCGTTAAATGTCATCTCTGTTTTATCTGCTGACTCTCATTATCCATCCTTATGCGCAGCTCTGACCGCTCTTTAGGCCAATGCCTGTCAACATCGTCCTTAGCCTGTGCGGGCCACACAAGCCTCATTACCAATCCTTATCTCCATCGTGCCACACACACACCACATTTGGATCAACAGCCTGTATAGTTCCATCTGCTGATCTCACATTTCACAAATTCTTTTATTAATGGAATATTCCATTAATTATATTAAAGAAGAAAGTGAAAAGAAAAAGTAATTCTTTTATATAATAGACTGCTTGTACTTTGAATAACTTATAATTACAAGAACAGTACTTTCAGCAGTAAGAGAAAAAACAGTTTTATTTAATACAAGCTACTAATGTTTTTGGCTTTGACACCATTTTCAAATAGATTCTATTCATAACAGATTCAAATCAAAGTTTTGAATTGATTCTTCTGATTCAAATCTGTTATGAATAGAATCTACTTGAAAATGGCATCAAAGCTGAAAATGTTAGTAGCTTGTATTAAATAAAAGTGTTTTTTCTCTTACTGCTGAAAGTGCTGTTCTTATAATTATAAGTAATTCTTTTATCATGTCCTAGTAGATGTTGGCAGTAATAGTGTTTATGGCAAATAAAAAGGACTGATAATTTTGTTTTCCATTAACTCACATTAGATGTTTAACTAGGGCTCTCTCTTTCATGTTCATATGTGGCATGTGTATGTTCCAGTCCCTCTCTATATATACATGACATATTTTTATCTGTTTATCTTCCTTGAAAGATATTGCTTCATTTGAGAAGCAATTCTGGATAAAAACTATTGTGCTTGTCAATTCTTTCAAGCATGTTAACAGAGAAGTATATCAAATTCACCAATCATCAGGTTTCAAGACTTGCATAATCTGCACTTTTTATGCAAATAATTTAAATCTCTTGCACAGTAACTTATGCATTGTTGACCATAGTATTTTCAGCTGACAGGAAGCAATTTCACACACTTTGATGGATTCTATTTAAAATGCAGAGTTGACTGTTTCAGTTGTATTCTCAGAGATACTTAGTCATCCTTCCTGTGCTGTTCCTTTTCTGTACCAAACCCATTTGAAGAAATGCTTTTGTCCTTGTCTTTAGGACATTGAACTTGGTGGATCCTTCCCATAAGTTGTTCAGTATTTTCTTCACTCATTTGTGATTTCATTTCTATCAGTCATACCATGCACTGAGCCTTTTCTATGGGAGATGCCATTTTCTGTTTTTAGCTATACAACCACCTGTTAGTACCTATCAAAGGAAATATTTGAATTCTTATACAGAATGGATGAAACTGTATTTTATCATCATATTTTGTTCAAAAGATATTAAATTTTCTTTTCTAAAAATCATTTATAGACACACTGTACATTTAGTGATTTTTAAATGCTTGAAATTTTAAAAATTCTTGTTCCTAAGATTTGAAGGTATTAATAGATGACATACAGTTTAGAAAAAACATAAATTATGCCAGGAAGTAATCAATTGGTCAAAATGCATGGAAAATGATTGACTGAAAAATAATCAGCTAATTCATGATCTCAACTTTTAGAAAGCTTTATTTTTCTAAAAGTCAACACAGCAACTAAAAGATATAATTTCTGAAATTTTCATTAATTAAAAAATTATAAAATATAACAAAAATAAATTAATCTTTACACTTTGAAAACAATATCAATATAAAAGAGAAATTTTTGGTGTAGTGAAATAAGTGATGTAAGATTCAAATATACAATATCCAGTTAAAAAAAAGAGCTAAAATAATAAAAAAAATATCAAATATTTCAAAAATTATCAAATAAATTACACTTTATTTATTTAATAAATATGAATGAGTAAAAAATTCTCAAAAAATAGCAAGACAAGTTCATCTGAAACAACTATGCATTAAAAATAGACACAATCATTAACAATGCAAAGATAAAGATCAAAATTATTTATATTGAAAATTCAATTAATAATTATTAAATTTAATGGTTTTTGGATGTGAACAAAGTGTTTCTGTCACAATTGAGACCAAATAAAATTGACATTGGGCACACTGTTGCAGTTCACCTATTGTGAAAGTGTTAAATACATTATAAATTATTTATTTAATCTTAAAATATAAAATAAATAAGTAATCTTTACCATATAAAATAAAATAATAATGTTACTAAATGACGGTTTTTTGCTTCAGCTTCATTAGGAAAGAGTCCTATTACTTCCCATAATAAAATTCTATGATTAATATGATCTGGATTTTCTAAATCAGATGATAAAGCTATCATATTTTCATGAAATAATTTTGATAAATCATCTTGAATTTCAAATAAATTATCAAAATAGTCTGTTGTTGTTTCTTCTGTGTAAATAAAAATTATTTTCTTATTTTAATTGAAAAGTTTGAATAAATGAAAATTCATTAACTTCTACTTACCAATTAATTCATAAACAGATGTCAAATGTGGTATAAAAACATCCCAAAATACATTTTCCAAACATATGAATGAAGCTACTAATTCTTTAACTGGTTGCCAAAGTAATTTAAAATTAATATATAATATTCCAATTAAATAGTATAGAGGAACCTATAATTAAAATTTTTATCAATAATATAAACTAATACATAATAATAATATTATTTGAATATTAAATAATTTTTTAAAAATTTTTTCAACTATTTTACGTATTAACTGTTTTATTTATAAATTTTGTTGAAATGAAATTTATATATCAAAACAGTTAATATTCTCTATGATTAATGATACAAAACTGTGTTTACTAGTTCTAAATTTTATATACAGAAGCATATAGTTCATTAAATTTTATTAAGACAATATCAGTGATACAGCGCTGCAAAAAGTGACAGGATGTTAGAATGCATTTAACTATTACAATTTTAGTTAAGACAAAAAATCTAGAAAGAAAAATCTTTTTAATGAAAACACAAATTACAAGATTTTTTAACAAGTATATTATTATTTAGTCTATTTTCAGAAACAATAAAATATATCCTTGTTTATTAAATTAATAATATAATTTATCTACTTTAAACAATTGTATACAATTGTACTATTTTGAAAATGTAACAGAATTATATTATCTTCTGTTACAATTTTGGTTAAGATTAAGAATCTAGCAAGAAAAATAATCTTTAATGATAACAGAAATTACAGAATTTTTTTAGTTGTTTGGACATAAATCAATTATATAAAAGAGTTATTGAACATAAAAAAAAAAAAATTTAAACATATGAATATAAAATAAATAAATAAATTTTCTTCTTTTACTAATATAGAATAAGTTATTAATACAGTTCTAAGTCTATAGATTTAAGTACTAACAACACATTGATTGCATTAGTTCTCTTCATTTTCTTGCTTGTAATTTAGCATTTCAATTTGGTCTATGACAGCTACCTTAGTACTCTAAGTGGAAAGGGGCAATCAATACTTGAGCTACCAAATTTATCACATACAGAAAAAACAAATAATATTTCTGCAAAAAAGTAAATTTAAATTGTTTAATGAAATTTTCATTGGCATTTTATGAAAATTCAACAAAAATAGATTCATGCATCCATGTATCTTTTATATATATTCATATTTATAATTCATATAATAAAAAAATCAAACCAAAAGCATTCAATAAAAACAAATTATTTTAATATTAAATGAAATAAATATTTGAGTCAAAATAAACTGGTTATTAAATAAAAAACAAATTTTTAGTACATTATAAATTTTTAAAAAAGATAGTCTAACTAGTAAAGGATGAATGATTAATGCATAAAAATATTATATGATGAGAGGAGCTATATTTATAAGAATTAAGTGAATGTTTTAACAAATTTTTTGACTTCTATGTTTAGTTTCTATAATTATAGAAAATTTGCCATATTTCTGGATTAAATAAAATTTTATTCTAAAATAATATCCATTAATCCTCTGAATTTTATGATTTATCCTTATTTCAACAGATAATTATCACCTATTAATTTTTCTGTGCATATTAAGTAGCCAATTATGCTATTTTTGTCAGACTTTTTGTTAATTACCACTAAACATTATTAAAACAAGAATTAAACAGTACTTTAGTTTTCATTATTATTGGTTTAAAGACTGTGACATCACCACATGTGACAATTTTTCTAAGAGGAAATTCTTAAATACACAGACTATAAACTGCAGTTTTATGGAAAGAAAATAATTTTAGTAATAAAATATTAAATTTAACAATCAAAAAGATTTTATTTTAAAAAAATTAATATATTGAATAGTAAATAGAATATTTTGAATGCCTTAAAATTGATTTAATAGTTAATTAAATGTTAAATACCTGATTATAATGATCATAATTCAAAATATTATGAATATGTTCATAATTTAATTTCTGTAGCAAATGTAATTTATTTCGAATTTCTTGAAGTGAAGTTGGCACTATCTCTGCTGCAAGGCACAGTTCAAATATTGGTGTCTGTAATATTCATTTTGAAATTTTTAAATACTTAAATTAAAATATATATTAAAAAATTTATTATGCAATTTTATTCAATATAAAAGGATTATAGATCAACTATCATGGATATTAATTTATAAAGAAACAAATAAAATCAATAAGCACCAAATTTCAAGTGGAAAAACAGTTTATTACGGCTTTGTGAAGTACTTTTAACTTAAAGAAATCCTCTTCAACACTTACAAATCAATAGAACAGAATGCATAACGTTTTTGAACAAGAAGTGTAGAATACATTATAAATTTTAAATGTTTATAAAAATACAAAGGAATTAATTAATTAAAATTAATAAACTTAAAATAAATACAAACATTAATATTAAACTAATTATAAATTGTCAAATGCAACTAATAAAATGAGGATAATTCTAGAATTATATATTATATTATATACCGAGATCATATCCATTATAGTGGTATGTTAATAGGAGGATTGTCATATATGACATAAGACTTCTTTTTAAATTATTCAATAATAATGGCTTTTGCCATTCTTCCTAAATATTCATCATTCCTATCTATAATAAAGACTTAAATAGATGAGAGAGATATACCATATATGGGAAGTATGGTAACACCTGATTAAGGGAAGACAAACACAATATAGAAAAGGCAACTTTTAACGCAGCACTTGCCAAACATTTCTATCAATATGATGTCAACATTGAATGGAGTCAGGTGCAAATAGTCAGAACAGTAGATAAAGCAGATGATATTAGAATGACAGAAGACAGTATTATTGAACAATTTAAAAAGAAGTCTTATGTTATAAATGTCAATCCTCCTATTAACATACCACCATAATGGATAATATGATCTCAGTATATAACATAATATATAATACTAGAATTATCATCATTTTATTAGTTGCATTTGACAATTTATAATTAGTTTAATATTAATGTTTGTATTTATTTAAGTTTATTAATTTTAATATACATAAAAATAAGGAGATGTATATGTTTAAGAATAAAATTACATTTTAGGCCTCTTTTTGACCAGCCTTTATTGTACATCTTAACATCACAACGATTTAACAATTAAAAAATTAAATTTTTAAAAAATTAAAACCCCATTAGTACAATCAATAAATTTAAAATAAAAGTAAATGAAGCAGTTAGCCATGGTTCATAATATGCATTTCGGCGCAACGCCCTCTTCAGTTACAACCGATGGTAACTTTAAATAATATATATCCCACATATCCAAATAAAATACAATTGTTATCTCGTTGCATATCCTTTTTCTATGCAAATTTCGTATATAAATTTAATTTTTTAATTGTTAAATCGTTGTGATGTTAAGATGTACAATAAAGGCTAGTCAAAAAGAGGCCTAAAATGTAATTTTATTCTTAAACATACATATCTCCTTATTTTTATGTATATTACGAAATTTGCGTAGAAAAAAGGTATGCAACGAGATAACAATTGTATTTTATTTGGATATGTGGGATATATATTATTTAAAGTTACCATCGGTTGTAACTGAAGAGGGCGTTGCGCCGAAATGCATATTATGAACCATGGCTAACTGCTTCATTTACTTTTATTTTAAATTTATTGATTGTACTAATGGGGTTTTAATTTTTTAAAAATTTAATTTTTTAATTGTTAAATCGTTGTGATGTTAAGATGTACAATAAAGGCTGGTCAAAAAGAGGCCTAAAATGTAATTTTATTATTAATTTTAATTAATTAATTCCTTCACATTTTTATAAATATTTAAAATTTATAATGTATTCTACACTTCTTGTTCAAAAATGTTATGCATTCTGTTCTATTGATTTGTAAGTGTTGAAGATTACTTCTTTAAGTTGAAAGTACTTCATAAAGCCATAATAAACTGTTTTTTCACTTGAAATTTGGTGCTTATTGATTTTACTTGTTTACCACATAAGTGGAAGCTTACATATAATGATTTATAAAGAAACATTTTCACACCATAAACATTGATCCACCTTCAGTTAAAATACATTTTATACCAAAACTAAAAAATAATTCAACGTTAAAAGAAGAACTTTCCACTTAACTGAATTATAATACAGTTCAAGCTAGCACTAATTAAAAGTGGAAAAAACACAAACTTAGAAGCGCTTTCGACTTTATTAAGTCATCTTCAGCTATACTTTACATATAGAGATTGTTGAACATAAGAACCAATATTCTTATGTTCGACAATCATTATGTAGAATATAAGAACCAATGTTCGACAATCTCTATATGTAAAGTATAGCTGAAGAGGACTTAATAAAGTCGAAAGCGCTTCTAAGTTTATGTGTTTTTTTCCACTTTTAATCAGTGCTAGTTTGAACAGTATTATAAAAAATAATTATTATGTTAAAATGAAAAATTAAACTCCTTATAAATTTCATTGATTGAAAATAAAAATATTAATGATGAATTTATTGATAGAATTCAATGACACATAACCTACAGAGTTTTACATTTTGTGTGTTGACTGATATAAATATGTTAAGAATAAAAGCAATCCTAATAATCCTATCAAGCCAAACTTCTCCTAGCGTTATTTTTTGAAATAACTGCCAAATTAATAATTATTTTTAATTTATGCTATGGTGCCATTATCTGTTGGATTACTAATTATTTAGATTTAAGCTAAAGTGGCGCCATCTGTTAGTTAATAACTGAACTTTAATTTTTGTTAATTTCCCGAAATTAAAAATTTGCCTTAGCCTGGAGTCGAACCAGGAACTTCAGGTTACTGTCCCGATGCCTTACCAGTTACACTACCAAGACATTGACAGATTTTCAATTTCGGGATGTATATATAATTTAGATATTATCGGACTTATGCTGATAGCAATGCTCCCAAACAGACTAAACATAGTCTTGGGTCCTTTATGGCAAATTCAGGCAGACAGACTTGGCAGATAATCAATCATAAATCAACATTTACTAAGGGGATGTATGATTGGAAAAACAATCCTAATTATTAACAACATTATAATAAGTTTAATAAATTTTGATAGTATATATTAATACAGTAATAAAGTACGCGAGTTATTAACATTCTAATTAGTTACATTTATAATTACAAATATGGAATTTCATTTTCAAATTTCAAAAATATTAAACATTATGATTAATGATTGCAATACTGGACTAAAAACACAATACCAGTATTCGGTATTTTTAAAACGTAATATCAGAATACCAGTATTGGGAATTTTTCAAAAAGGTACAAAAACACATTTGTTTCTTTGCCATATTTATTATTTTTATATAA
Organism: Olivierus martensii; assembly: GCA_000484575.1. Classification (NCBI taxonomy): domain Eukaryota; kingdom Metazoa; phylum Arthropoda; class Arachnida; order Scorpiones; family Buthidae; genus Olivierus; species Olivierus martensii. Next base: position 44,138 of record AYEL01052377.1, on the reverse strand, counting down.
AAATGCATAAACTATAAAAATATAAACATTTTTGTTATGTACAAATATAAAATAAAAAACAAATGTTCTAATGAAATATTATTTTTAAGAGCAGTAAAATAAGAATTTAGAACATTAGAAACAAAAAATATAATATAAAAAATAAACCATTACAGTATTACAATACAATAAAGGAACAAAACATATAGTATTATTATTAAGAAGAGTAAATATCACATACAAATCTTGTTGTGTAGTCAATAATATAATATCTATTAACAGAAAAAAACATTAACTAATTTATTAACTACATATTTTTGAAATGTGATCATAAAAAACATAATGCATCTATTGAACTGTCATTAAGCCTGGAATGTATTTTTATGCACAAATTACCTGCAGTTGAAAATGCTCTTTCTGCATCCATGCTAGTTGGTAGTACTGTTATTAATGAGCAATATACTTCCTCTAAATATTTGCCTCAAAGTCCTTCATCTTCTAACAACTCAATCTCTCATCTGACGGTTTTGGATAAATCTATTTTTTGTATTACTTTTCTATTATTGTTTGTGGCAATTTTTTTATTTAAACCTAATTGTAATTTCTTCTCAAGAGACAATTCTTTTCTGATGAACAGATTTGTGTTTGCTTTTCATAAATGTATTTGAGGAAATTTACAACGAACTTAATTAAATTCAAAAGTCGTTATAATTATGTAAATACCTTAAAACATTTTCTAGTTCAGTATGCCTTTCTTCTATGCAAATTTTCAATGCACTGTATAATTCCTCAGATAGTGGCATGTCCTGATCTTTAAGTAATTGCAACATAAAATTTGTTGTTGCATTCGCTGTTAATAAGTTGGAATCCTTCTGACATAATGTCTCCACAGTCAGCTTTATTGGAAGCAGAGCTGATACAGTTTCAGATATTAAATCAAATTCACTATCGGAAAAATTAATTTGTAAATTTAAGTCAATTAATGCTTTCTGAATTGGATTTTTTAATTTCAGAAATCATTCCATCATTAAGAGCACACTGTTCCAGCATGTTTTAGAATCTAACAAATAAATAACGTATTGCTACACTGCCAAAAGGTAATCAACAAAATAACAAACAGCTCTAAGGCAGGAAAAACACATTTAAAAAAAAAAAAAATCTTATTAAAATGTGTTTTTCCTGTCTTAGAGCTGTTTGTTATTTTGTAGAATCTAACATTAGCATAAGCTTTTTTTTCATTTCAGTAAGTATATATTTTTGTAAAATGTCATTTTTAATAGGGGAATGTTTAAATATCTTAACAACTTTTCGAATTTTCTTAATTATAGAAAGCAATCCTTGGTAAGTTAATATTTCATTCTCATTACTATTATCTTCTTTATATCCAAATAAGGTACTTTCAACAATTGTATTATTATTTTCTTCATTGTCACTCTCTTTGAAGTCAGAATCAGAAGTTTCTAAATCTAGAGTATTTTGCTTTTTCTGCTCTTGATTTTGTTGATATAGCACACTGATTACTCCAAGCTGAATTCTATGAGCATAGCATAATTGCTGATTTACATCAATCAACTTCCCAACTTTTTTAATCATTGTTGCTCCAGCAGTAGTTATGCAGACAATATCTTCTTTCAGAGATAATCCATGTTCCTCCAATTTGCAGTTAACTACCTGGCATACTTCCTGAGACATGCATGTGTGCAAATTTTCTTTTCTGAATGAATATTTATATTTAAATAATGTCTATTTCGTACATTTGTCCATTCATCAAATGTGAGACTAAATCTTGTACCATTTAATTTTAATTCTATTAATTCTTTTTTCAGAGAAATGCGAAACACTGTTGCTGCAGTTTATAATAGTTCTTCTTACAGTATTAACAGATTTTGGTATATTTTTGAAACTTCTTGCAATTAATGACTTTCTCAATTCAACTGAAGTACAAAACAGTTTGAATGGCAAACCATCTAATGCTGTCATTCTAGATAAAACTTCATTGAAAAACTCATTTTTTCTATTAAAAAAATCTGTAATTTGTGATATCTTTGGTTTAGTAATATCATTTTTAGCTGAGTTAGAATTTGTACTTGTTGAATTTGTCTTGGATTCTTTTCTTTTCAATAAATTAATGTTATGTTGTGTTTTTAAATGTGTATATAGTCTGCTTGTACTTCATCCAAAAACTTTAATAATCCTTGAACATGTTTTGCATCTTGCCAGCATATTTTTTCATCATGTAAATAGTAAAACCAAACCAAAGTATTATCGGCAGATTTTTTTATGTTCTTTGAAGTCATTATTATTCATTATGGATAAATAATAAATCTGAAAACATATATGTTACAAATATAAATATTTTGAAAAATAAAGTATAATACATAAGTGGTACTTATTTGTGAAAAAGGAACTCACCAATTTAAAAAATATCCAAATATTTAAACATTTAAAACACTACACATAATTTCATTATGACAAGAATAAATGTGAGGTTAGGTTTCATACACACTTCATACTTGACCATGACATTATGCAGACAAAGATAGGAGATCGGAACATAAGTGAGACAGCAAATGATTGATGTTGGTACTGCCACATCGATGAAAAAATATATGTATTTCAAATAACAGTAGATGCCTAATAAGTTAAATTAAACCCTTTAATAAAAAAAAAATATTTATTATTTATAGCTAATACCGAAAATACCAGTATTTTACCTTAGTAAATACCTTATGTAAGAGTCTAAAACATTGCTTAACCAATATACTTATGAATGAACACAAAAATAGCACTATTTGCAGTAGAATAAAGAATTCATTTAACTAAATTCCGCTAGCACTTTCAGTCTATGACCATCATCAGGCAGAGTTTTGATACAAAACTGAATCAAAAAGAATGCCGGTTGCTATGGCAACCTTTGAATTCTATTAACACGAACGTTTGCGAACTTCGAAAATAGAACAATTTAAACAGGCTGTGTGATAAGTTTAACATAAATTAAGAAAACATAAAGTATAGATATACAATAAAATATAATACAAGTCATTCAGAACAGAGTGGGATAAAATAAAATACACTGTAATGTCCTTATAAGCAAATTACATTTAAGCAGTGTCTTTTTCTACACGTTTGTGGCGTGGTACTCCCCAAAGTTGGTGGAATCACTTTCATGGTTAACTGAGCACTGGTGGTTTCTAGGTGTTAGCCAGGGCGAATTTCCATGCCTGTGGCGGCTCCTATGCTAATCTATCATTTATCAAGTTTTCTTTGTTCTTTCTGTGGAGTATCTCCAGAGACTACAATGGTTGGTTGTGTGCACAGAGGAATCACTTTTATTATCTTCGCTTTATTCCAAACAACAACAAAGTGAGACTGCGTACATAGGAGACTAGAGCCTTAATTAGAAGAATTGATGAACACAAAAATGACATTAAATTAGCCAGAACGTACACCTCCTTAGCACAGGAAGCCTATGATAAGGACATTAAGATTATTTGGAATAAAGCGAAGATAATAAAAGCAATTCCTCTGCGCACACAACCAACCATTGTAGAGTCTCTGGAGAAGAAAGAACAAAGAAAACTTGATAAACAATAGATTAGCGTGGGAGCCACCACACAGGCATGAAAATTCGCCCTGGCTAACACTAAAAACCACCAGTGCTCAGTTAACCATGAAAGTGATCCCACCAACTTTGGGGAGTACCACGCCACAAACATGTAGAAAAAGACGCTGCTTAAATGTAATTTGCTTATAAGGACATTACAGTGTATTTTATTTTATCCCACTCTGTTCTGAATGACTTGTATTATATTTTATTGTATATCTATACTTTATGTTTTCTTAATGATATACAGTGATGCGTCGCAATTCGACATTTGAGTTTCGCAGGTTGGCACATGCGCGTGCATGGAATTGTGTGATGTCATTTGCTATTTGTCAGTTCTTTTTGGGCTACTTTGGAGTTTGCCCATGTTGTTTGTGTTAATTTTCAATTCTGCATTTTATAGAAAGTAAAAAATTTGTAATTATTATTATTTTTTGAGTGAAATGTAAGGATGGATTCAAAGAGAACTAATCAGAGGAATAATTCCGAAAAGAAGAACATTTGATTGAGCAAAGAGACGAAGAAAAAAATTATAGATAAAGTGCAGAAAGGTAGAACAATTAAAATGTAACTCCAGTATGGCGTTCCCAGGACAACTGTGGCAACGTTTTGCACCACAGAGAGAAAATCATGGGTGCTAGGTGTCTGTTCGAAGACTTCATTCCAACATCCAAGGGTATAAAAATATGTATAAAATAGTATAATTTGTAATTTAGTGTGTTATACAATAGTAAAATACATGTAATAAAGTAAATAATATAGTGTATCTCTGTCACCTAACCCGTTAGTGGAATTGGAGTAAATAATATAGTGTATCTCTTTCATCTCACTCATTAGGGGAGTGGGATATAATATAGTGTATCCCTCTCCCCTCATCCGTTAGGAGAGTGAGATGAGGACCGATAACGAATTAATCTATTTTACATAGTCTTCTTATATGGGAAATGCCTGCAATTCGACAGTTAAATAATATATTGTATCTCTCTCACTCACTAGTTAGGGGAGTGAGATGGGGGTCCATTAATCTATTTTACATAGTCTTATATGGGAAATATTGTCCTGCAATTCAACATTTTCTCAATTCAACATAACTTAAGTGATGGATTAGTGTCAAATTGCAAGGCACCACTGTATTACCTAGTCATTTTAACATAATAAGGCAGTATTTCGAAATGGCAGTAATTACACCAAAAATTCCTCACTTTATAATGAGAACTTTTCATTCAAATCTTTGAGATAAAATATTTCTAATTGGTCCAGTTGTGAAATATATTACAATATATGGTATATAAAATTATTTCACTACTTTTGGAGGCAAAATAACAGCAGTATCCAAGTTATGAACAAAACTTACATACAAATTAAGTTTAAAACTGAAGGAGTATCTGTATACATCAATGTCTAAAATTGTGAGGACCAGTCCTGCCTCAGGTTCGCTCATTCGGATTTGGACCCCTTGCCCCAGCGTTCCTTGTTTCTTGATGCTTTGTTCTGATAGTAATGTCAATCTTAATTTCCACCGTAGATAACCAGTCCAGCAAAAATAATACAGCTCCCATGGAAAAACTAGATTGTTAAACTTTATTAGAATAAAAACTCTTAACAGAAAATAACTTACTAAGTTAACTAATGTAACAAAAACTATGGTCCTTCTTAACCACTGATGATAATAACAACCACAGTTCAACATTAGAAGACAGACCAACATACAGCACCAACACTGACATAAACGTAGATGGGAACAAAGACATAGTCACCAAGAACAACCACAATGCAAACACTAGAAGGACACACCATGATGAGTTGCAGCCGATACTTATACAGAACCATATTTACATATTGCCAAAACATACTTGCATTTTCAACTAATAAAAGATTTTCTCTTATTAATAAGTCTCTTGTCTTCTTTATAAATGAACATAATTTGAAGAGTAAACCATTTTAACATGAAATTAATAATCATCAAAAACATTGCACTGACGATGAGATTAATATCATACTTTTTCAAGATGGCACACAATGCCTCCAATTGAGTCAAGATAAAGATCGCCATATCTGCTTTATATGTAAATGCCTCCAATTGGCATGTCATTCTTCTCCATGTAAGATAAGACTTTAACTTTTCACTATTTTCTTTTATTTTTCTTAATAATAATACAAATAAAACACACCATTTTACAGTTCTTACAAAATCAGACAAAAGTTAATAATATATATATAGCAATTGTATCAAACAGAAATCTATGAGTTTAGTAATGTCTAGAATCAAGAAGTAAAACATGAATAAGGTTAAATAGTATTTATAATATGGTTTTCTTTATCTAATTTACAATGTGTGTTCCTATCTTTATTTTAACAACCAACTGAATTAGTTTTTCATCATCCCATTTTACATAAATACTATATAATTTCCTATAATGTATGTGCCTTTTATATTTTTCATTTTTTTTGGAGACTGACTATGCTTTTCTCGATTTATGAAAATTTGCTTTACAAATTTTTTTCAATAATAAACATACAAAATTATTCTTATAACTTACAAAGATTAAAACAGCACATTTAGCAGTAGGATTATCAAACTAAATAATTTTTAATTCTCAATAATGTTTTCAGTATACAACAATACTTGTATACTGAAAACGTTATTGAGAATTAAAAATTATTTAGTTTGATAATCCTACTGCTAAATGTGCTGTTTTAATTTTTGTAAGTTATCACTTGGAAGTTAAGCAGTTTATCAGAATTATAGAACTATAATTATTCTTATGTTTGATATATGAAGATAATTTTACAGTAACAAAGAATATAAAATTCATTTCATATTTTTTTAATTATTGCAAAAGTAATTTTTGTGCATCAAAAAACAGCTATAAATTAATATATTCATTATTCAGAAAATCTGTAATCAAATGTTCATAAATTGAGGGAAGACCATACATTTTGAAATCTCCAGAAAATGTTCAAAATACACAAAAGAGATATTTATTATAATAAACCATCCACAATTATCAGTGACAAAGCATCAAACAATAGAATTGAATTAGCTTTGATCATCCATTTTATATAAATATTATTATATTATTATTATTATTATAAAATGGATGATGCAAAGCTAATTCAATTGATCATTAAAACATAATACTAAAAGCAAAAGCATACAAACAGAACCATGTAATAAGTACTACTCAACTATCTTCATGTTTTACTTCTTGGTTCTGTTTTGCTGCAATTTTTACATACTTCATTAACTTTTATTTTTTTTATATGGAAATTAAACAGTTTTGCTTAATTTAACACAACTGCTACATAATAGATACATATTTATTAGAGCTGTTCAAATGTTATTAATAATTAATATATTGTTTTATTATTAACTTTAATTGCTAAACATGTTTATATTTTTTAATCAATAAAATTACACATACTTTAAATTCTATATGCTTTTGAACAATATTGCTTTATTAGTTTTGTTGATAAAGCATATTTCAGTTGAAGACAATCCAATGTTTGAGTTTTAAAATGTTTCTTTATAATAGATAATACTTAAGCTTAGGAAGTAATTTTTGTTTTATAATAGATAATTTATAATAATATAATTGTCAAAAATAAAAATAAAGAAAAATTTAGTCTGACTTACTTCCTTAATAATCCCTAATAATGAAAATTTATTCATGATTCTTAGAGTCAAATGGCGAACCTTAAAATTTTATTCAATAATTAATTTATTTATATAACTAATTCCTTAATCTAAGTAATTCAAATAAAAATCTTACAATATGATAAGGAGACATTAAGTTAGGAAGGAGGACTTCAAATAATTCATATAATTTGTTGTATAACAATATTTTGTCACATTTATTCAAAGAAGTTAAAAATATATCCAAAAGTAAAAGAGAGTTGATGCTTTTTGGATCATTTCTAAAATAAACAAAAAATTCTCAATATACTTTTTTATAATTTAAAAAATAATTAAAATTATTCACTTTACTTAAGTAATAAAAGTTTCATAAAAGTTTTGAATATTTTTAATTACACTTTTTTGGCTTCTATAAAACTTTTTTATATATAAAAATATAGAATTCTGAGAATTATATTCAATATTCAGTAATAATATTTAAATTTTGAAAAATATTTTATAAATTCAACAACAATTACTATACAAGTTATACTAGAAATTTCTTTTAACAAAAAACAAAAACTTTTTAAAATTTTATTTGCTATTAGTGATTCTATATATTTGGACTGTATTGTTTAATTTAAACAAAAAAAACATATAAACATGCAACAGATTATTTTTATTCATAAACACTAATAAAATGATATTAAAAGCATGGCAGAAATTAAAAGTTTGCAAAGTCACAAATTCTAACTTTCAATAATGAATAAAACACCTAACAGTCTAAACGACTCTGCAAATTCAGAATTCAGCTTGATCTCAGGTCTTTTACTATTTCCTAAAATAAATATATTAAATCAAAACAAACAATTAAACTACTCGATAAAATGAAACCGAACTTACTATTAGAAGTATCAAACAAAGTGTTAGATCTAAACCAATAACAACAATGTTAGAAACTTATACTAATAAATTGAAAAAAATTCTCAAAACAAGTTAAATAACAAAAAATATAAATATATTAGACTCAAAAACACTTACAAAAGTGTAAACAAAGCTTTATTTAAACCATAATAAAGCACAATTCGAATAACCAACAAAACTTGTTTAATCAAACTCAAATATTCAAAAATCAAGTTATTCACAATAAATATATCTTTAAATACTAATTAATTCTACTGCCTTTACCACCGATACACTTCGAGCAATTGTAGATCTTTACAAGAAATTTGAATGTCACTATTCCAGTTCTATCTCAATACAACACCTCTCGGCATCGTCAGACATGTATGGTTTTAAACCTTTTGACTTACAGTCCCAAGTTTGGCTCATTTGCATAAAGTCGCATCACAATATCAAATTTATTAGTTTACAGAGTAATCAATTTATGTCATCCTCTTTACAATTTAATTATACCTCAAACAAAACATCAATAAGAGATCATTCTTATATCCTCCCATTGGATTGGTGGTAACTTATTTAGATTAGATGATGTCACTAGCCAGGAAAGATTGCTAAATACTGAGATGGAGAATGTGCAAAATTAGTCAACTCTTAAACTAAAATATAATATGTTAAATAATATTAAAAATAATGATAAATAATAAAAAAGCATAACAAAATAATAAACAGGATAGGTCAGAGTTAACCTCTTCACAAATTTTTATTATTAATCATAGTCATATCAATCTTCAATGGCATTAAAATAATAATTAAAAATTATAATAAATATCATCATCATTTCACTATCATCATTTTACTTTTATTCAACTTAATAGCCATAAGCATTGACAATAATGAAGGCAGCTATTTTTATTCATGACATAAGATTAACTTTGACAAAAAGATATTTCTGCCAGATCAATATGCAAATAAGCTTAACTATATTGTTTGTGAAAATATTTGTTTTTCACTGGCAGCATTCTACTGTGAAAGACTCACTGTTTCAATTCTCAATAATGATGTCATCATTTACATAAAGTATTTTAATGTAAATTACTCTTCAACACACTTGATAGTATGAACATGTCATACTCTTCAACATGATATATAGCTATGAAACGTGGACTCTTACAAAGAAAATGATACAGGAACTAATAACGACTCAAAGAAGCACGGAAAGATACATGTTAGGATTCACCAGAAGGGACTGCAAGACCAACACATGGATAAGAGAACAAACCAAAGTAGAAGATATATTAGTAGCAGATAGAAGCAGTAAGTGGCATTGGGCAGGCCAATAGCAAGCTACACCCCAATAACCGACACAAAGAGAATTACAGAGTGGCAATGAAGGCAAGGGAAAAGATATCCTGGAAAGTAATACAAATGATGGAGATGATATAAGAAAAGTAATTGGTTCACAGTGGATGCAGATTGCACAAGATAGGTATATTTGGAAACAAAAGGAGACATATATATCCAGCAGTGGATGAAATAACAAATGCTGATTATGATGATTTTAATGCAGTAGTTATTTGATTATAAGTTTTATAAAATTTAACATAAAATAATTACTGATCATCAAATTTTTCACTGGGATAATAATTATTGTTTTATATTCTAATTTAATTATAATTGACAAATACTATATTTTCTCTAGCCTAACATGCTAATGATTTATAGATGAACTTAGGTAATTTTTTCCATCTTTTGGATAGCTGGAAATACAGAAAGGGAAAATTTAGAATTTAGTGCAAATCTAGAATAAAAATATTTTAAAAAGCTCAATAATAAGACAAAGTCTATTTAAAATAATAACAGCACAAAATATAAGTTTATTTTCCTAAAACTTATGAAATAAAAAGTAATTAAAACATGTTATATATTAATACTTAAAATTTGATTACAATTGTAACCTGTTAAGCATCTTACAGATTTATATTGCATTTTTTGTTTACTGTTTGAATTTCACTTATTATAAAATGTAATTTTTAATTGTGATTAATATTTACAAAGATTCAAGTAATATATGCAATTCTAGAAGTGATATGTATATTCAATTGCATTGGAATGACATCATTCCATATCAGTTTATTTTAGCTACAGATTTTTCATCAGTACTTTTTCAGTGCTATGTTGGTAATCGGGAATAAACACACTTAGTTTTTAAACATTAATTTATTATTTACAAAATCTAAAAAATATAAATTTATAATACAGTGAAGCCCCGCTGTGTGATTGAGCAACATAAAGGTGGCGCTCAACTTCCACTTTCAATTTACTATTTTGGTTTCGATTTGGCGGTTGGTTTGATAATGATGAAACACAATTCCTGGTAAGTTATTAATTTAGATGATGAACAATGATGTAATATATGAAAATAAATATTTACATAATAAATAACAGCTCTTAGGCAGGATAATATACTTTAACATAAATTTAATAGACTAAAATTTAATACACTGTAGAAGCGCTTTCGATTATAAACAATCCTCTTCAGCTACTTTAAGTCAACGAATTAAACAAGGGATTCTATAGAATGTTAAATTAAAGTTCTATAAATGTGAACAACGTGCTGTAGCAACACTATATTGACATTTTTTACATAAAATATAAACATATTTATAAAAACACATTAGTTTACCACTTGGTACTATATAAAAGTTGAAATATAAAAGCACTTATTTGCAAGGTGAAAATAGTTTTATTTGCATATAACGTTTTCGGACGTATTCCGTCCCTCTTCAGTATGGCTAATTATATTAAACACTAGTTCTAACTAGTGTTTAATATAATTAGCCATACTGATATTTCAACTTTTATATTTATAAAAATAATAAATATACTAAACTATTAGATTAATGCATATTTCTTCATTACGCTTTAACGCACTATTTACAGGAACAGTTCTTGCATAGAGAGTAATAAATTTGAACAGTCTAAAACATAATGTTATATTAACTTTTTACGAAAAACTACACCATTTCCAAGCGTTGTTTATTGATATGGGGTCTAGTTTGTTAATCAGTTTATTAGTCTTATTTTGATTAGTAAAAATGGAATCGTTTCAGCGATTCTCCCTCTCATGGGGTGTTGCTCTTTACATAGTAATTTGGTGTTACTCCAGTCTACATCTAAGTCTGCAATTAATGTGCATTGTGCTAATGTTGTATTAGTAGTTTTATTCAAAATATCTTTTTTTTGTGCTCTGTATCCTCTTCTTAAGAGAGCGTGCTGTGTAGCCAATATAGTTCCCGTTGGTGTTGTTATCATTATCATGGAACAGAATTTGATAAACTCCTGGACAATCATATCATTAATTCTGTCTTTATTGTTTCTAATGATATTAAATAATGTATTCCTTCTATTAAATACAATTTGTCCAGAGAGGTCTTCAAGTTTTCTTTTATATTTTATAGAGATAGAGTTAATATCCATCACATATGTTTGTCTATAAAAGAGAATAAAAATTTCTTACACTAAGATAGATGATGAACAATGATGTAAGTTATTAATTTAAATGATGAACAATGATGTAAAAATATGGTGTAAAATCTGAAAATAAATATTTCTTAAACAGTTAGTGTTAAGTTAGTATTGTGGAAATAAATATTTCTTAAACAGTTAGTGTTAAGTTTATTGTGGTTATTCAATAAATATTTCTTAAACAGTTAGTGTTAAGTTTATTGTAGTTATTCATCAATATTTCTTAAACAGTTAGTGTTAAGTTAGTATTGTGGTTATTTCATCCTGAGGTTGGCTAATGGCCGGAATCTCACAAAGCAAGAACCAATTACTAAATTTTACATATAGTCAATACTTTGAATAGTGTGAATTCGAGTAGTGCGAGAAATTCATGGAACCCATTATTCACACTAATCAAGGCCTATCTGTATATAAAATTTTATAATATATTTAATAATATTTTTTATTATAATATTGGCCTTGAGATGCTTTATTGACACATTATACCCAATACCATATACAGCACAATAAAGTAGGCTTAGCAGCTGTTTCCTGTGAAAAAACTGGCTGCCATAAAACAATAAAAGTGCCAAGCTCCTTTTTATTGCCTAGGGTTGTTTACACTAGGATTTTCTTGTATTTTACTAAATTATCTGTAAAAGTAAAGCAATAAATGACCAAATAAATAAAAATATATATTTTAACAGAACCAAAATTTTTGTATTATCAGCAAAATTTTTTTCAATTTTATGAATTTCACAGCTCATCATACTGAAATTCCATGTTTTAGTTAAAATTTTAAAAATAAAATTATCTCACCCCAAAATCAAAATAAGATTACTAAAATAGAATAGAAAGCAAAATTTATAAGATTCAATCAAAAATTGTCCAGGATCTGCGAATACAATCCATTTACATTTTCTATTTTTAGAACAGAATTTAAAAAGAAATTTCGCCAATCAGAAAATTTAGGATCCATCATCGAAGACAGGATTTTTATATAATAAATGCAAAAAGCACTTCGTGATAGCCTCACTGTATAAAATAACTTCTTGACAATTCCTGCTTTTTAGTAATACTTTCTTATTATTCAGCTCTTGTTACAAGATAAACTTTTACTAGTAAAACGTTTTTGACCTTTCTTTAAGGTCCTCATCAGTACAAAAACATTTTTCATACCTTTTGGTACTGTTAGTAGTAGTGTTGTACTGATCGAAAATGTTTTACTAATAAAAGTTAAGAAGGTCAAAAACATTTTACTAATAAAAGGCTAATATAATGTTTGCCTGAATATTAAAAATTTTTAATATTCAGGTAAATTCTGATATTACCTAAATGTTAGAAAATGTATAGAAAATGTTATAGCTGTTTATGTATGAGAGCAAATGATTTTCATATGTTGTGTTTTTGGTTATAAATTTGAAAATTTATAAAAAATTAAAATAATGAAGGAAAAACAATAAATATATTTTATTTAAAAAAATGACAATATTTAAATAAATTTGTTACTTTTCAACTAATTATGTGATGTAACTTAAAGAAAATTTGCATAATACTTTGTTTTTATCAATAATTTTTTAAAATATGATCTGATTTTCTTCATTTATATCTTATTTTATTCACAAGGCTTGCTACTATCAAAAAATAATAAACATTTTGTTGGATGGCTAAGATTTCATACAAAAAAATCATGTTTTCTCCAATCTCATATAATGAACAAAAAGTTGCGAAAGAAATAAAATTCAAAAAAATTTTTACATCCTTAGAATGAGAATAAAAAATGTAATGAATTATAAAAATTTTGATGAAAATTGAGTGAGATTTCATAATATTAATTTTTTGTATATTAATTAGTTTTATTTTAAAAAACTCACAGACTTCAATGGATTAAATCAACTTGAAGGCATAATTTTTATTATTTTAAATGTGTTTAATTATTTTTTATATTTTATAAATTATAGTAGTTTTTATATATCTTTTATCATATTATTGTATTGTATTATACTGATGTTTTTAGTCATCATGTGCTCCAATCATTTTGGAAAACATAATTGACAGTTATAAACCAGCCCAAAGGGCTAGAAATGTTATCACTGAAGAATAAAACTCGACATGGTGATAAGGTTATGGCATGGCAAGAATGCTACATCAGGCTAATGAATGTTAATGAGTTGACTATAAAAGTTCATTAAAAAAATGAAGAAGCAATTAAAGCTGGTGTTGCTAATGGAACTGCTACTATTTCTAAAGTTATCTATATGCCCTGTGATTCCATTGTAGAAAGGATAGAAAAGACACTTAATATTTGAATTGATGACTAACAGAAAAATATAATTCAGTGTCACATGAAAAAGTACTGAGAATATACAAACTGGGCAGATTTCTGGCCAGTGTAAATTTAAAGCTAGTAAGGGATGGTTTGTTCACTTCCTCTATCACAGTGCTGTCCAGTTATAATGAACCCAAGGGCCATTATAATTGGTATTCAATGTGCTATTTTCTAAACAAACGGAACACATAAATATAACGCTTTTTGGAAACCAATTTTATTTCCAGATTAACAAACCTTATTACAAAATTATATTTACCAGATTACATCCAATATACATGTTGCATGTTAACAAAAAGTTATAAAATATAAACAGCTAAAAAATATAAAAAAATATGTATGTACCTATTCAATGTGATTAATGAGGGCAGGCAGCAGCATTTACAAGGACTGGATATTTATATCCATTCCTGTTGTAACTATCCGCGGAATATGTGAAAGAAGAATCTCTAAGATAGTTCTGAATTGATTCTTAACTATCTTCATGTTAGAAAATGCACTTTCACACAAATAACTACTAAATGCTGATGTTACTTTCCAACCAAAATCACAAAAGTTAGGAAAGCGTTCGTTAAACAAAGTTGTTTACCCATGTGATTTCTGATGAAAAAAATGATATCTGCTCTGATATACTCGATTTTGCATTTTCTATTTTACGTTTTTCTCACTCATTTCACAAATGCAACGAACTCGTGATAAAATAAAAATTAAATTAAAACATAAAATCAAATTAAATTAAACAGTAAAATAAAATTAAAACAGAATTTCACAACAATGACCATACAATCACTGAAATGGTGAGTGTTAGAAACCAAAAAATAACTAAAATACAGTCACAATTCAAAACTTTCAACTGAAATAGCTAAAACTAAAATTGATGTAATTGAGTCTTATAAAAATGTGATGTCAGTGATAGATTTTGATAATTAAAAATTACTAATAATTAAGAAAAATTAATTAATTGAGTTAATATAATTTAATTTTAGGATTCTTTTTATTTATCTCTTAAAATAAGTAATATAATAAGAGTGAAAAAACATTAAAAAGTAATATTATATCATCAATCGTGAAAGCCTTGCAGGCCTCACAAAATGGCTTGGCGGGCCGCCTTTTGGACAGACCTGCTCTATCATCATAATCTTCATAGCATATAGTTGGAGAAAAAGCCTCAGCTGATCACAATGCTGCAAAGACTTACCTAGAACAATTAAAGTAATTGAAGATAAAGAGTACTTGCCTGAATAGATATTGGGTCCCTATTGGAAGTGCATGACTAGCAGGACTTACATTTCCAAAACTGAACACATTGCACCAGGATTCAAGGCCACAAAAGATTGTATCACTCTGCTCTTATGTGCTAATGTAGCAGATGACTGTATGGTGAAACAAATGCTAGTATATCACTTGTTGAATCCATATGTCTTGAAAGTAAAAACAAATATCTTCCAGTGTTTTAGCATGCAAATAAGAAAGCATGGGTAACAGCCACATTGACAGCTGATTGGCTGAATAATTGCTCCATTAATGATGTTAGCGATATCTAACATCATGAATGAGGAAAAACTTGGCCTTCAAGGCACTGCTAATCTTTAATAATGCTCTAGGACAGTGGTCTCAAATTCAGATTGTGTGCGGGCTGAATGTCTAATTCGAAAGTAAATGAAGGGTCAAAAATTTTTAAACAAAAAATTACAATGAAAGGAAAATATTCTTTGTAATTACTTTCGTTTTTCTTACAGAGATTTCGAAATAACATTATATAATTATGAGATTATAAAACAGTTTTTTTTTTTATTTTCGAGTACTACTTGGCAACTGATGATGATGTGAATCTGCTAAAATATGTGGCCTTGGAAACAAATTACTGGAAACAATCTTCATTAAAGATTGTAGACAAAGATTGTAAACATACACCTGTATAAACATTTTATATTTCATAAAAAAGTTGTTTGCCATAGAAATGTAAACTCTAATCATTTTTACAATGTAATTTCACAATTTGCATGACTCTTCCTTTCCCTATATATTTATCATCCTATTTCTACTATATTCTTTCCCCAACCGCTTAACATAATTTATGAATGTTTCTGAAAAATTATCTTATAAATATATATAGAAAAATTAAAAATTATGTATATTATCTAATTTTGGACTTTTTTAAATTATTATATTATGGGATGCCAGTAGGTAATATAATTTCACAGGCCTTAGCCTTGCGTGGATATTGTCAGGATCTGACACCAGTCGGTATCAATGTGAACGATGCAGATAAACAGGTGGATTTCCCTAGTGGATGATAATGTGTGGGTTATAGTTGTGGGTAAGAATCGAGGTGCTCAAGGACATAATGATAGACAGTTTGTACGGTTAATACCTTGGACCTTTATTCTTGAGTGAGAGAGAATTACATCATAATCCAAATAATGAGGTTAAATACCTTGTGAAACAGAAGGTTCTTGTCAGATCTTGACTTACACAACTTCTATAGCACAACACTAATTGTCTACAGTTCAAAGTTCTTAATGTGATCTTCATCCACACGAGGACCTATTTATACTCGTCAACTGGTCGGTAACTTATGGGGGTCTTCGGATTTCATCCACACGAGGACCTATTTATACTCGTCAACTGGTCGGTAACTTATGGGGGTCTTCTTCGGACGGTGCACTAGTATCATTGCTAATTGATATCTCGAGGTGGAAACACTGTTTTTTCCTCTCTTTTGTAGGTGGGATCCAACTCCCAATTGGTGCAGCATAGCTGGAGGAATGGGGTAATGGTTGCAAAACCTTTACCCCATTCCTCCAGGTGAAAGCTGTTGTGTCCTCTTTCTCCTATCCGTTCTCTTCCCATTCTCCTCAATGTGAGCGGCCAATCCCCTTTTAAAACATCCCTGAGCCCGGGACCAAAATGTGACATTTAGCCCAAATTCCCAGGCCCTGATGCATTCCTGACTATTGTTTATTATTTCTTTTGCGATAGTCCCTGGACATCTGCACAAGCATGATCCTTCACCCACAATACGTAATCCCTTTTTGTTTTTGAGATTTACGATGCTGGGAATGAAGTTTCGCACAGGGCAGTGCAATTTGGTCAATGCTTTCTTTTCAATTTTAGCATTCTTTCTCCCATTTACAATTTCTTTTTTCATTGTTTTTAAATTTTTCTTATATATTAAGATTAAAATTCATATTTATTGCAGTCTTCACATTATAAATGGAATGTAAGAAAATGACATACAATTTCTTGAAAATTGTATGTCATTTTTTGTATAAAATTCTCTTGAAGAATTTTATATTAAAAACTAACTCTCCACAGCAGTAATAATCTTTTCATCATCATAGAAAATTCTTCCCAATAAATAGTTTTTCATATTTTGAAACAGGAAGAAGTCTGAAAGTGCCATGTTGGGAGAATACAACAGAAAAGTGACTGTTTCTGCAGTTCAATGTGCAGAAGCACTTTTTGACATCCCTTCATATATATCAGTGCTGTCCAACCTGTGGCCCACCATAAATTTTGTTTAATTAAATTGTTTATTTTGTCCGGATTTAGCTGACGCACCCTGTATAATTAGAAGTATAATAAATAGCCCAACATTCCATAAAGTACTTTAATTAATCTGTCAATTTATAACTAAAAATGCATTTCACATTTATTTGATCCTCTTCAGTTTATGAAATGAATTGTTTATAATAATATATTCTATTTAAACTGTTTGAATTTTGAGAATTTTTTATTCCTACAATAATTCAGCATTATCTTGCAGTAAAAACTCTTTATTTTAAAAGCCTTTCGCTAACGTTTTCGGTTATACACCATCTTCAGGCATCATCTAGAATAGAACAGTAGAATACTACTGATAAAAAAATCCATTTGAAATAAAAATTACCATAATTTTCCAAAGTAGTTTCCATATATTATATTGCCATAAATCATCCATTTTGTAAAACATAGAGACCCAAATAAGCCTAAAATGATTTTTATCTCTAAATGGCTCACTTTTTTAGCAAAAATGGATTCCAATTACATCTAACTAAAGAGATTGTTTATTATTAGTTTTCAAATAGAAGTTATATTCTCCAACCTATATATAAGATACTTATTCACTTGTTCTTTCCATTCTTTTCTCAATCTCTATTTCTACATTTATCAGCTACATGCCCAGAATATTATTTGATCCTCTTCAGTTTATGAAATGAATTGTTTATAATAATATATTCTATTTAAACTATGTTTGAAAAATTTTGAGAATTTTTTATTCCAATTAGTCTGATAAAAAAATCCATTTGAAATAAAAATTACCATAATTTTCCAAAGTAGTTTCCATATATTATACTGCCATAAATCATCCATTTTGTAAAACATAGAGACCCAAATAAGCCTAAAATGATTTTTATCTCTAAATGGCTCACTTTTTTAGCAAAAATGGATTCCAATTACATCTAACTAAAGAGATTGTTTATTATTAGTTTTCAAATAGAATTTATATTCTCCAACCTATATATAAGGTACTTATTCACTTGTTCTTTCCATTCTTTTCTCAATCTCTATTTCTACATTTATCAGCTACATGCCCAGAATATTTGTTCTTTGTCAATCACTGTTCATTCATTTGCTCTACATCAGGGCTGTCCAACCAGCAGCCTGTGGGCTACATGCAGCCCACTGCTGTAATGAATGCGGCTCAACATAAAATCATAAACTTCCTTAAAACATTGAGATTTTTATGTACGTATTTTTTATTTATTTTTTTTTTTATAAGATACTTATTCACTTGTTCTTTCCATTCTTTTCTCAATCTCTATTTCTACATTTGTCATCTACATGCTCAGAATTCTTGTTCTTTGTCAATCACTGTTCATTCATTTGCTCTACATCAGGGCTGTCCAACCGGCAGCCTGTGGGCTGCATGCAGCCCACTGCTGTAATGAATGCGGCTCAACATAACATCATAAACTTTTTTAAAACATTGAGATTTTTATGTACGTATTTTTTTTTTTTTTTTTTTTTTTGAAATTTGCCATAACATCATCAAATATCCTACTAATAAAGAAAAAGAAATTTGTTTCATTTTTGTACTAAAAATATATAAAAAAATAATGAATTTAATGGTTTTTATTTAAATACTTATTTATACATTTCCTATTTTCATTTTTAAAATATTTATTTCAGTGATTAAAACTTCTTGATTTGCTCAATGATTTAAAAAATTTCTAAACGATAAAAGTCAAAGAATATTATACTACGACATTTTACTTATTTGTTATTGTGGATATCAATTTTAATAACCAAAACTGATATCAATTTTTTCTACTTATTTCAGTGATTAAAACTTCTTGATTTGCTCAATGATTTAAAAAATTTCTAAACGAAAAAAGTCAAAGAATATTATACTACGACATTTTACTTATTTGTTATTGTAGATATCAATTTTTACTTCAAATGTGCCAAGGAAGCCAAAAGGTTGGACACCCTTGCCCTACATGATCAGATCAGTTCAAAGTTGACTTATATATTCCATCAATCATATTCTTTGCCACTCCATGTGAATTTCATATTTCTTTTTTCAAACATAATCATATTATATTACTCCATTCATACTCTTCAAGTAACTTATATCATCACTACATTCAAATATTTTCTATAGTTTTATATCATATTCAAATCTTACTCTCATATACAATATTGTGATCAGCATAATCTTACATGCAATTCTCCTAGAATTCTATGATAGATTTTTATTTCTAGCATACTTCCCAAATGTACCCACAACTTTTAATTCAAATATTCTATGCCCAATTAGCCCTTAGCATAATTCTTTAGATTTAAACTATAATTTTAATAATGAATCTTCAATCCAGCATTTGCTCTTTAGACCACCATACCATTATTGAAATCGCTTCAGTCTTACATGCAATTCTCCTAGAATTCTATGATAGATTTTTATTTCTAGCATACTTCCAAAATGTACCCACAACTTTTAATTCAAATATTCTAAGCCCAATTAGCCCTTAGCATAATTCTTTAGATTTAAACTGTAATTTTAATAATGAATTTTCAATCCAGCATTTGCTCTTTAGACAACCATACCATTATTGAAATCACTCTCAAATATACAAATTCATCCATCTCTTTTTTATTCAGTTTAGTCTTATACATTTGAAATAAAAATTACCAGAATTTTCCAAAGTAGTTTCCATATATTATATTGTCATAAATCATCCATTTCGTAAAACAGAGACCCAAATAAGCCTAAAATGATTTTTATCTCTAAATGGCTCACTTTTTATAGCAAAAATGGACTCCAATTACATTCATTTATATGCTCCTCATGTCTCCCCTTTTTTCTCTCACTTTTTATAGCAAAAATGGACTCCAATTACATTCATTTATATGCTCCTCATGTCTCTGGAGATTCCATCCTCTTTCTTTCCCCTTTTCTCCCAGATTCATCTTTCAACTATCAGTTTACATTCAGGAATCTTTCATTTCATATACAAATCAGATTGACATATGTTATTTAAAAATATATATTTAATATTGTACTTAAATCCAATATAAAGAGTAAAACAAATAGATTTTTAGATTTAATTTTTGAATGACTTTTTAGCGTGAGTAAGAAATTTGACTATTTTAAATTGCTAAACACCTCCATAAACAATACTTTAGAGAAGAAATAAGTTCCATATAATAGATAGGAGAGGAGATCAAAGTTGACAAGATCTCTAACATTTTGAATGACTTTTTAGCGTGAGTAAGAAATTTGACTATTTTAAATTGCTAAACACCTCTATAAACAATGCTTTAGAGAAGAAATAAGTTCCATATAATAGACAGGAGAGGAGATCAAAGTTGACAAGATCCCTAACAGAGCCATAAACATCAAAATTGATAGTTCTGCCACCAATCCTAATTAAATTAAAGAATACTAAGAAAGTATTAGATTGAGTGAATGAAATCTGAGAATCAATTCAGACTCTTCCTCAACTTTTGTGAGATTTATTGAAACATCAAAGGCAAGGATGGATGGGGCACTTCCAAAAAATCAGACACAGTCTGGCCTCAGCAGCTTATATGTGTTTGTGTTTCTGTTCATATGTGTTTTTTCCTATTTATCATTGCAAGTATTTTAGTCTTTAAAAGTATAATATGAAAAGACAATTAGAAAAACTAAGAAGATAACAAAAGATTTAAATACTCTCTTTTGAAAAGTATTGTTATACTTTTTTTCTCTTACACTGTCATAAAAAATTTATAAACCATATTAACAGCACATAGGCAGGAACCACAGTCATAATGTGAATAAAAGAACTAAACTACAAATAAATAGGAGCACTTTTGATTTATTAGAAAAATCCTCCTCAACTATAATTTAAACATTAAGAACATACACATTCCATTTAAAGTTCTAAGTTAGAATTTTAAATGGAGTATGTATGTTCTTATAATTCAAATTATAGTTGAGGAGGATTTTTCTAATAAATCAGAAGTGCTCCTATTTATTTGCAGTTTAGTTCTTTTATTGACATTATGACTGTGGTTCTTCCTATGTGCTGTTAATATGGTTTAGAAAAGTATTGTTTATGTTCAAATACAAAATCTTGTTAAAATTAGAGTTTTTGTTAGGATTGTTTCATTGGTTTATTTGCTAATGCTGTTGATATTTCTATTTTCATTCTTATAATCTACTTATGAGTAATATCAAATAACTTTTACTAATGTATATTAACCTTCTTATTTTAATACATATGTTATTTATGTGTGTTAATTAATCTAGTTGTGTTACTTACTTATGTACATGGTTTATTTGCTAATGCTGTTGATATTTCTATTTTCATTCTTATAATCTACTTATGAGTAGTATCAAATAACTTTTACTAATGTATATTAACCTTCTTATTTTAATACACATGTTATTTATGTGTGTTAATTAATCTAGTTGTCTTACTCTGTGAACATCCAACATCACTCTGGACTCTGAGTGTTACTTACTTATGTACTTTTATTAAAGTTTTTGGCCATTATTTCTAAAAATATGTATTTGATATAAATATTGTAAATAATCATACCTGATGTCAGAAATCCTGACTTAATTGTCTCTACTTAGCAGTTAAATCTTGTTTAAAGTCAACTGCTTTGATTCCATATTTCAAGCACAAACTATTTCATCATTCTTATATTTATTCTTATCTATTCCTTTTTTAATGCATTATTCTTCTGTACAACAGACATCATATTCTCTCATTGCTTACTGTCACAGCCAGCATAATACAATCAATCTAGGGAATCCATATAACAAACCAAATGAGGAATATTTTTTTTCAAAATAATAATTCATTTGACGTGTTGGAAATCTAACTTTTAAGGCATTGCCAACATAATTCCAAAGATATCTGTTTGATTTTGGACCGAGGCAAATTTCTGTTTTAGGAAAATAGTTAAAAATTATAGTTCAATTATTAAATATTAAATAGTGTTCCCATCTTATCTAAATTAAAATTAATTAATTATTAAGGTAGCAGATAGTGGAACTGTAACTCTCAACTGCTTTGATTCCATATTTCAAGCACAAACTATTTCATCATTCTTATATTTATTCTCATCTATTCCTTTTCTAATGCATTATTCTTCTGTACAACAGACATCATATTCTCTCATTGCTTACTGTCACAGCCAGCATAATACAATCAATCTAGGGAATCCATATAACAAACCAAATGAGGAATATTTTTTTTCAAAATAATAATTCATTTGACGTGTTGGAAATCTAACTTTTAAGGCATTGCCAACATAATTCCAAAGATATCTGTTTGATTTTGGGCCGAGGCAAATTTCTGTTTTAGGAAAATAGTTAAAAATTATAGTTCAATTATTAAATATTAAATAGTGTTCCCATCTTATCTAAATTAAAATTAATTAATTATTAAGGCAGCAGATAGTGGAACAGTAACGAAAATTAATAAATAATTATTAAAATTACAGTTTAATTTAAAAATATTCATCTAAGAATAATTTAGTTTTATGTATCATTGATGTAGATCCAATTGACTCATATTCCTTTCCTGACACTAGTATACATGTATATATTAAACTGTCATAAAGGCATTCATACCTTTTTTTTTAATTGAAAGTTACACTGTCATTTATTATTATTATTATTGCTGTTATTGCATAACTATAGATCCAATTGACTCATATTCCTTTCCTGACACTAGTATACATGTATATATTAAACTGTTATAAAGGCATTCATACCTTTTTTTTTAATTGCAAATTACACTGTCATTTATTATTATTTATTATTATTATTATTGCTGTTATTGCATAACTGTTATCATACATTGCTCTCATAATCTCAAGAATCTTTTCATTCATACCATAATATTTCAGAATTTTTCAGATTACTTCTATTTAGTCCATCATGTGCCTTCTTAATATCCACAAATATCAGAATATCCTGTTCCTCATACAGAGATACTTCTCTACAATCATATACTGTATATTGAGAAATTATGGTCTAGATATATTTTTTCACTTCTGAAGTCACATACACATCTTATACTTTCTTATTAATCATTCTCTTAAGTTTTTCAATCATAATCTTCATACAGAGATACTTCTCTACAATCATATACTGTATATTGAGAAATTATGGTCTAGATATCCTTTTTCACTTCTGAAGTCACATACACATCCTATACTTTCTTATTAATCATTCTTTTAAGTTTTTCAATCATAATCTTGCTAAATACCTTCTTAGCTTTACTCAGCTTTTATTTTCTTTATAAGTCTTCCATTCATTTTTTTCTACTCTTCTTCTTAGGACAATCAAAGACTTAAACAGTCTGTCACACACATTTATCTGACATAGCTTAGACAGGTGCTACATCCATTCCATAATAGACTTTTATTATATTTCAACATCTCATCTGTGATCCCATCCATATCAAAGTTTTTACCACATTTTAATGTACCAATCATTCTTACAGTCTCTACTATAATGATTTACTCCTCATACTCTTATTCTCTCTCATCTCTTTCATTCTCTTTCTTTTCTTCAATAGATTAAAAAGCTCATGGAAATAATCTTGTAATCTAAAATCATTCTAGATTCATCCCACAGCATCCTACTATTCTTATCTATTCTACTCTCATCTCTTTCATTCTCTTTCTTTTCTTCAATAGATTAAAAAGCTCATAGAAATAATCTTGTAATCTATAAATCATTCTAGATTCATCCCACAGCATCCTACTATTCTAATCTTTCACATCAAATATAACTCCATCTTGTTCCCTCCTCAGATTTCTCACATACTTCCAAAATGTTCTTTTACCATTTGAGTTTTTTAATAAATTGCAAAAATTAACTAATATTATTATAACAGTTTCTTTCCAATTAAACTGATACAATTCAATAATTTAAATCATTTTTTTTTAAATTAAAAAGTTGTGTTATTTTTTAATATAAATTTAAATTTTCACATTATAAACTTCTCTTCAAGAATAACCATTTTATTTTTCAAGGGACTGTTTCAATACTTTTACACTGTGTTCATAATTTACATTTTTTTAAAATACAGTACATTAGCTCTCTAGCTGTTTTTTAAAAAATGTAAATTACGAACACAGTGTAAAAGTATTAAAACAGTCCCTTGAAAAATAAAATGGTTATTCTTGAAGAGAAGTTTATAATGTGAAAATTATTCAATTTATTTTTTACAATGAAGTTTAAGCATATTTTCTAGTAACTTCAGGTAAAAATTTTTTGGGTATTTAATGTAATCATTACAAACTAGGGTTTATAAAATATTATGAAATTTTCTAATTTACAAGCATATCATAAACAAAATTTAAGAATCTATTCTGGTATATTCAGGTAAAACTTGAATTCATTTAGTACGAAAATTAATAAATTTTGTAACAAAAATTTTTTGAAGAGTGTGAAAATATTATCATAAACAAAATTTAAGAATCTATTCCGGTATATTCAGGTAAAACTTGAATTCACTTAGTACAAAAATTAATAAATTTTGTAACTTATAAAAAAATTTTTTGGAAGAGTGTGAAAATCCTTTTTGGAATAGTGTTGAATTTTATAAATAAATGTTGTATAAGGAATTAGTCATAATAAAAATAAATACAACTCACACTGATAATAGTAAAGGTAATCTTAGTTTTATGTACAAGTATAATAATCTTTAAATAAGAAAAGTTAAATGTTTTTATTTTTATTACAAAGGAATGGCAATTCCAACATTAGTATTTAAAGAATTAATTGGAAACTTATTAATGAAGAATAGCTTAGAATTATTTAATGAGAAATTAGTTAAGAAAATTCTTTTATGAAATTCACATATCAATGTAACTGAAGAGGGCCAGAATTAGGCCAAAATACATATTGCAGATGGTGAATTTTTTATAAATGATAATTGCCATGTAAATATTTTTAGTACAATTTTTAAAAGTATTATAAATTTATATTTTTTAGATTTTATAAATAATATATAATTTTGTAAATAATAAATTAATGTTTAAAAACTGTGTGTGTTTATTCCCGATTACCAACATAGCACTGAAAAAGTAGTGATGAAAAATCTGTAGCTAAAAAAACAGATATGGAATGATGTCATTCCAATGCAATTGAATTTACAAAGATTATTTTCTTTAAATAAATTTCTGCAACCATATATTCACAGATAATATGCACTTCATAGATTCTGTATAAAATCCCAAAATGTTGATCATAAATCAACATTTTACTAAGGGGATTTATGCAATCCAAATAATCTTATCAAGTCAAACTTCCCATAGTGGTTTATTTTTGAAATAACTGCCAAATTTAATAATTATTTCTAATTTATGCTACAGTGCCATTATCTGTTGGATTAATAATTTATTTATTTAAATTTAGGCTGTGGCAGCAAAAGGGGGTTGGGAAATTAGTAAAAATTAAAGTTAATAACTGAACTTTAATTTTTACTAATTTCCCAAAATAAAAAATTTGCCTTGGCCTGGAGTCGAACCAGGAACTTCGGGCTACTGTTCTGATACTTTACCAGTTAGACTACTAAGAGCTAGTAAATTAAAAATAATTATTAATTTGGCAGTTATTTCAAAAATAAACTGCTAAGGGAAGTTTGGCTTGATAGGATTATTTGAAATCCCTATTATTTATTAAATGTCAAAATGATGTATAGATAACACATTATTTCATATTTTGGCATATATAATGTGAAATATTTTTAATATTTCACATTATATAATGTGAAATATTATTTTTTGTTTTTTTTTTTATAGATATTACATGGTTATTGTGGTAATATTTTTGTTTTTTTCATATGATTTTGTTTCTCTATTTTTTTTTTACTTGCTAAATAAAAAATAACAGCCTTTTAGACAGTAATTAGAAAATTATTCAAACACTTAATTACAGCACTATTAAGCAATCCAAAAAACCATTTATTAAGTAAAATTTTTATTTCCAGAGAAATGTTTTCAGCTATGATGCAGCCATTCTCAACTCCAACATTTTTAACAGGCTAGAACAAAAGACGTACTAAATTCCAAAAACATAGATTGTTAAGATTCTAATGTAGAATTCTTTTAAACTTTCAAAAACAATCTTCTTAAACCATTAAAAGCACAAAGCTTATATTTTGGGGACATCTACTGAAAATAAATCTAATAAACAATATATTTAACAAAATTTAATAAAACCTAAACTAAATAGTGCATTAGTTCTGTTCTTCCAACCTAAGTTTAAGGCTATCCAGGCTCATGCTATCTCCTTAGGGCAAATTTCCATGCATTTAAAGTCGTCTTCTTTTCTTTTTCGTTAATTACGTCCTCTTGTCAACTTCTCTGGTATATATGCAGTTTTTCCACTGTATTCAGCTCTGCTGGGTCGGTAGTGTTGTTAATTACCCTGGCTTCCCTCCATTTAATGTTCATGTCATGTTCATAAGCATGTCTTGATAACACCGTTGTTAGGTTCCCAATGCTTATGTCTCGCTTGTGTTAATCTCCCCTGTCCTTCAAGTTCCTCCGCATTGCTCCTATGTATACTTCTGTGGTCTCTTTATCCACATTCTTTAGTGGTATCCTGTAAACTTTCCTCTCCTATTCTGTAAACCTATTCCTGTACTTTCTTCTCGACTATAAATATCTTTAACATTTCTTAGGGCTTGAAAGACTGTTTGTGCCCTCTTATATGTCGGCCTTTTCTTTCTTCTTTTTAAGACCCTTGAGACAGTTTTAGACCCCTGCATGGTATCTGGGAGCACTTCATATTCTGTTGTTCGTTGCTGATTTTGGAGAGAGATACCCTGACAATCCCTGTCCTGACGTGCTCCAATACCACTCCTCTCTCGCTGTAATTTCTTTGATTTGCTTTCATACCATTGCTTCGCTAAACCCATGTCTTCGCGCTATCTTCACAATTGTTTATATTTCTTCCTTCATCAGGCTGTCTGTGCTACAGTGGGAAATAACCCTGGTTATATAAGCTCTCAACACTGCTTTTTTGTATGCCCATCTGTCATTGGACCATCTTGAAAATATTACCAATGCTGCCTCCAGTTTTCTATAAACAGTTGTTTCCAGGGACTGTTTGAAATCTGCATCTGGACATCAAGAAAGTGGCTGGTCCTCTTCTCCTTCTGTTCAAGGGATAGTTTCAGCCCATATGCTTCATCTGTAAATAGTCTAAGGAGGTCCTCTGTTTGGTCTAGATCAGGCATGTCAAACTCATTTTATAATTCAAGGGCCATTTTATGAACTTGCAAGATTACTGAGGGCCACATCACATTTACATTTTTTTTTAAATTAAATTTTGAAAAGAGATACATTTATATGAATAGGATGATTTAAAAAAATGTGCAATTAAGTGAATTTAGTTTAATAATACAGTCGACTCTATAACTCGAATGTCCATAACTCGAAATCTTCCTTAACTCGAAGTAATTGCTTGTCCTGGGCAGGAAACACACATCACCAATGCATTATTTACCTCCTTAACTTGAAATAATTTGATGTAACATCTCCCTAACTCGAATTTTTCAACCTCGTTGTTGTCTATCGATACCTTTGTTCAAGATTGTCAACTCAAAGTAAAGCATTTATCACATTTATGTACATAATAATAACCAAAAATTATCATAATTTTTAAACATAGAGTATCATATCACATCATTCTGCTTAAAAAAAACGGAAAATCTGTAGTGTTCAGTGTCATCAAGTGTAGATCGTCACAGCTTCGCCAGCGGGGAAAAATAACGATTTTTTTCAGTTGATCAACTAGATTATTAATTTTAGACTGTACTTATTATAAATCTTATTGTACTGTATTGTAAACAAATTGTGTTGCAATTAAATTGTTTAACACGTTTTTTGTTGCGACAGTCTAAACAGAGATTTGATTATATAGTAAGTTTAATGATTTTCCCTAACTCAAATTTTTTTCGTGGTCCCTTCAACTTCGAGTTACAGAGAGTCGACTGTATATACTTACTACATAATTGTTTTTAATTACACATGTTTTTCTTAAATTAAATTACTTGCTAACGATTTCTAGTTTTCTATTTAGCTTTGAAAGTAACATTTTCTGTAAAAATCAAGAATTTTACTTAAATTTTTAATAAATTCAAATGTCCATAACTACTAACATTTTTTAAATAGGTTATAACAGCAAATAAATCTTTAACAAGCACGTCCTTTAAAGAGAGATTGCTTTTATTTTGTTTATTGTATTTGGCTATCCTAAAAAATCAGAGTTCCCATTTATAATTTTTTCTATTTTTGGCAAGAAAGTTTCCAACAAAATGATGTACACCTTATAGGACAGACTTTATTTTATATCACCGATCAGAAAGATCACTGTTGTCTGTATGTATATGTCCGACAACGCTAATCAAAACGAAGAAACTTGAGCAATTGCCTTTTGTTAAAACGAAGTAGCATATCATAGTATAAGACATAGCCTCGATGTAACAGTTACTTTCTATTATCTGAATAACATATTGTTGTCATTTTCATTTTAATTAAGAGCATCACGAGCCACAAAAAAATCACTTTGAGGGCTTCATGCGGCCTCCCGCGGGCCGCCAGTTTGATACCCCTGGTCTAGATCTTTCCAGAATATGAAAATGTCTTCCATGTATCAGATGTAAAGGTGCATCTCCATTATTAAAGTACATATTTTGGTTTCTTCTAAGGAGCGAATGACAAGCTCAGCCAGTTCCTCTATGAGGAAGCTTCCAATCGGTACTTCTTTTGACTGCCTATAAAACTTACCTTTAAATCGAAAGAATGAATTGTGGCAGAGGAGATCTGTAAGTTCTCTACATAAAGCTGGGCTTGCTTGTTCTGTTTGTAAATTAATCAATAGGAACCTATATAAGATCAGGAACCTATACAGGAGCAATATTTAGTGAAGGATAAAGTTTTTCAAAGTCGAACATTGCAAAGGTCTCGTTCCCTTCAAGTTCTATTTCATTTAACATGTGAAGGAAGTCGGCTGATGAGTTAACTACGTGGTAGTATCCCGATAGTTTCGTGTTAATCCATTTTCCATCATTTTTTCTAGGTGGTATAGGGGATCTACATTTCTCCATGATGGATCTGAAGGTGATTGGCATTTTATGCGTCTTCGCATATGCAAATATCCTGGGGCAGGCAGGGTTTGGTATTTTTCCAACTTTTAAGAAATCAGGTAAGTCAGACCTTTTAAGGATTTTAATCCATTTTCTGTCCAGGGCCACTGTTGGGTCCTTGTCTAGTGGCTCAGCCTGGGACTCCTTTATATATCTGTCCAGATACTCATCATAAACATCCCTCTTCATTAAAACTAGCTTCCTTGATTTGTCCTCTCTGGTGATTGCAAAGCAGTTAGACCTCATCCACTCCTGGGCTTCCCACATTGTATGCTTTTCCTTATTTATTACACTAATGTTCCTTGCATTTCTGCTCTTGTATGCCCTAAATTCTTCAATGTACTCCAGCACTCATTTTCCTTTGAAGTTTCATCTAGGTCCTCTATCAGCTTTTCAAATTTTGTTATCATATCCTCTATTTCGCCTATCGTTCTAAAGGCCTTTCTTTAGGATTTCCTCTACCTGCTCTGATATGGCTACATCCCCAATGACTGTCACCATATCTTCTAACTTCAATCACTCTTCTGTTCTTCTCTTCACCTGTCCCATTATCAGCCAACTAAGCTTTTTAATGTATTTCTTTCTCAGTTTCATTTTTATAGCTCTTATCTGTTCCTCTAGGGTGCTCAGTTTTTGTTCTTTATGTTGTAAAGTTTACTCCTCCATTTTTAGGTCAATCCATGCTTTTTCTTTCCTCAGTTTAAAAATTCTCTTTCTGGCATCTGTTATCGCTACTTTTAAACAAATTCTTTTAGTATAATTACTATTTATTAGCAATTTCACTTATAGTTTCAGTCTTATAAATAATTGACTACAGCACAGATTAAAGTGAAAAACTTGATTTATTAAATAATTAAAGCACTTTCAACTTAACTAAGTCATCTTCAGTAACTTTAAATGAAGCTGTTACATATAGAACGTCTGTTTAAATTATTAGAACGCACGAGTTTTTCAAATTTTAAAACTCGTGCGTTCTAATAATTTAAACAGACGTTATATATATAACAGCTTCATTTAAAGTTACTGAAGATGACTTAGTTAAGTTGAAAGTGCTTTAATTATTTAATAAATCAAGTTTTTCACTTTAATCTGTGCTGTAGTCAATCATTCTTTTAGTATTTTCCAATATTCTTTTGCTTTTAATGGGAACTTATTAGAATGAGTAAATTTAAATATAGAGTAATGAAAAAATGCACAACGAAAGCATAATAAACTTTATTCTACAATCTATACAATTATTTAATGTTTTTTAACATTTTTTTACTATTTTTTTATGTTATATATTAATAAATACAGGTATCCCTCCTATAATACAGTTTCCTACAACACGATTTTGCTCTAACAAGATTTGAAAATTTCAAAAACCCTCATATAACACAGTACTTATATAACATGGATTTTACTTAACACATTTAGAAAATTAAATTTACTCTCCTACAACATGAAACATTTTCATTAATTTTATTAAATACAAACTATGGACATACAATACATATTATTATTATTATTATTATTATTATTATTATAGATCAAAATAAAAACAAAATCTTGTAATATTATATCTACGAAATTTTTCTTTAATATTTTCGTTTTAAAAACTGATTTAAAATTACTTTCAATCTGATGAATGAATGTGGAAAAAATTGCTGTCATAGTGATAGATGTGACGTTTCATCATATTACAAGTATTATATATTATCAGAATCCTTAGAGCAGCATTTCCCAAACTTTTTCTATGATGGAACACTTCACAAATCTTGAAATTTTTGCAAAACACTTTGATTATTTTATAGTATAGGTGGATATTGATAAATAAATAAATTAGGTAAAACAAACATCTACCATCAAATTGTATTTATGTAAAACAAATTAGCGATTCCAGTTTCAACTTGGCACAATATTTAAATTAAATCATATAACACTTATACTAATTTTCATAATTTTCTTACGGAACACTTGTTGATCTTCTGTGGAACATAGTTTGGGAAACGCTGCCTTAGAGTATGTAGTTCATAATATTCTTGCTTGATCTACTTGATTACACTTCATGTGGGGCCAAAAAATTATCAAAAAATCATTAATTATTTTCTTGTAAAAAATTACAAAAATAACATGCCAATAAAACATAAGAATATAATTACATTGTATTCTAAGTTTCATTGTAAAATTCTTATATACCTTATTACTTTGAATTTAAGCCGCAGTAGGATTTTAAAATTGAAAATTTGGAAAAAATAAAAAATGATTTTATAATAAGTATTGAAAAAAAGAAACATTTTTATTTACTTAAATAGGTACATAATAAGCTACTTAATTTATTGAGAATCTTCAGATATACTATCGCTTTCGTTTTTTTAAAAATAGTACCATGTATCTTCTCCCAAACATGTTCTAATCAATCTTTCATGAATTCTGTTGTCATTCATGCATTCTTTTGTGCTTGAAATTTAGGAAAATTTTCTTTGGGTATAGATTTTTTTGTTTAAAATAAAAAAAGGTGGTTATTTGTTTCCAAATTTTCCTTGGGTGCAGTTTTTTGTTTAAAATAATAAAAGGTGGCAATTTGTTTCCATTAGCAGTTATAAACAGCATTACAGTAATTCGTGATTTTTCTTATAATTAAAATATGGCCAGATACGATGCGGGTTCTTGTAGAACCGCGTCGTATCTGGCCAAACAGAAACTGGATTAAATCAGAAAAGTACGAACGGGGGACTACCGAATAAACTGTTATCAATGGTCCTAATACTATGCACGTGAGTAGAGCGTAAAGTAAAATCCCGAACATTGGGGACTGGGAGATGGGAGAAATAAGATATTAAAATGTTCGCCTTGAATTTAAGCCGCACCCAAATTTTATATCTCAAAAATTTGATTAAAAAGTGCGGCTTAAATTCAAAGTAATATGGTAATAATTTCATCTGATATGTTCTAAGTGTACCTTGAAAATTTCATATCAATATATAAATATTTTGGCCCTACAAAATCTTCAAGTGGATAAATTGTGATTTATCTACTAACTTCATTACTACTAACTGTATATCTCAAAAAGAAAATTATCTGTAAATAATACATAAATTAATAAATTGTACAAAAATCATTCACTTTATTGCAATTTTAAATACCGTATTACTTCAAATTTAAGCCACACGTTTTATTCAAATTTTTAAGACTAAATTTGGGTGCAGCTTAAATTCAAAGTGAATATTTTAACATATTATTTCTCCCGATCTCCCACTCCCCAACCATCGTGTTTTGCTTTATGCTATACAGATGCATAAAGCAAAACCCAATGCTTTGCTTTAGTAGCATAGTATTACGACTGTTGATAACAGTTTATTTGGTGGTCACCCATTTGTACTTTTCTGATTTAATCCAATTGTGGTTTGATTGTAGCTGTGTAGAATTGTGTCTTATCTGGCTAACCTATATAAACTTCATTCTGGTTGTTGTCGTTATTAACTAAAGGAATTTCATAAACACTGGTTTGCTCTACTCTACATACGTGTCTTTTATATTTCTTAATCTACTCCATATTGTGCTTCCTCTTTTGAATACTGGTTTCTTCTGACCATCTTTAACTAATTTTTTAACTGATCTTGAATGCCTAAGGCTTTCCGTTAGCACTTCATAGCCTTTGCTCGTTGCTTCTCTACTGTAGGACCCGTTCTGTTTTAATAAGTCCTGTTCAACTTTTGTTTCTTTCTGTCTCGTTCTTAATACGTTATTATATAGTCTATATATATTAAAATATTTAATAATATTATTATTTATTTTTGATAGGAAAGATTTTTAAATGATTTGAAAGAAATAGGAGCAAAGATTTTGATTTTTGATGGAAACAATCCCGTACTTATCCGACATGAATTGAAAGTTCAAATTCCTCTGCATTATATAATAATAATTGCTCAACATCTTATTCATATTGTTGTTTTTTATGACCGAGGTAATCAATATTGGTGGCATGGCCCTCTACATTTAATTGGTACTCAAGCAAAAGAATTGGAAGGATTTAGAATTCAAGATTGTAAATTCAGTCAACAAGCTGGTTCTTATGAAAAGTAAGATTAATAATTATTTATAAAATTGTTTAAATCAAGAATGACTCACCTTTATGAGATTGGTATCTATATTTTATTTTTAATATGCAAGATAATTGACCTCTTCTCAAAATATTTTAGTTCTATCTCTAAGAAAATAAATTTATTTTTGCTTAAAAATCTATATTTAAATGTATTTTCAAAATAATTACTATATTGAGTAATGCTGATTTCTTTTGTGAGATTTTCGTAAGCTTTTTACATTATTTGTGAATTTATTGTGGAAGTTGCTTAAAGTAACAATTCTACAATTGATTTTATGTCTATATTTCCTATTGTATTATTATTATTTTTATTTTATTCTCTAATAATTAAAATTGGTAATTTTTATCCATTTTCCTAATTTTAATTTTAGAATCTATTAAACCACTACACTGCTCCATTTTTATAAAACAATCACTAAGCATTTTAAGCAGGGAAAGAAACCACGTTCTCATTCAACAAATTTTTTTATTAAATAAAGCACTTTCAGCTCTGCCGAGCCCTCTTCAGTATCAAATCAATAAACAAAAGCTAACAGTAACTAAACAACAGACTTTAATTTTATATTATCATTATTGCTTTTACTTTTTTTTTATTTCTGGTCTGGCTAAGGAGTTCCCATCCAAATTATTTTCTAAAGATGCTAATATAGTTTCTAGCCTCTGTTCAAGAACTATCTAGCATTGTAATTATTGTTAATACAAAGGGAGCCAGTGGGGTTAAGTATTGATATTTATTTAAGTAAAGTGTAATTAATATTTTTATTGTTGTTGTTATATTTATAATAATAACAAAATTATATCTATATTTCTTATATTAATATTTCTATAAACTTTAAGTAAAATAATATTATTCAAAATTTTTTCTGTTCTTTCTTTCTCAGTTCAACTACATTGCTGGCCATTAAAATTGCAACACTGGGAAGAATGCATCAGACTTGTTTAAATATCTTACAATGGGCAGATCATGGGAGAATTATATTGCTCCACAGGAACCGGAAGCGCTCTCCTCTGTAATTATTGTTAATACAAAGGGAGCCAGTGGGGTTAAGTATTGATATTTATTTAAGTAATGTGTAATTAATATTTTTATTGTTGTTGTTATATTTATAATAATAACAAAATTATATCTATATTTCTTATATTAATATTTCTATAAACTTTAAGTAAAATAATATTATTCAAAATTTTTTCTGTTCTTTCTTTCTCAATTCAACTACATTGCTGGCCATTAAAATTGCAACACTGGGAAGAATGCATCAGACTTGTTTAAATATCACACAATGGGCAGATCATGGGAGAATTATATGTGCTCCACTTGTGAATGATTACATGCAGAGCATATATGCAAATCAGATATGGCAGCAAAGCTCTCTGGAAGTTATATAAGAAGAGATAACAAAGAACTAGTGATAAGCACTGAAAATAGTTTGCTCACTGTTATTGCTTGTGAATAGATCCAGTATGCTTTATCAAAGAACATGGCAGCCATACCTGATGTTTGTGATTTTGATTGTGAGTGAATTGTGGCATATCAGAAATGCAGATTTTCCTTTGAAAACATCAGTACTTGTATTGGATGGAAGATGGCCCCAGTGAGGAGAATATGGCATCATTGGTTAGAGGATGAATGAACTAGCAGACATGAAGAATCTCAATGTCACATAAATGAACAAGAGGACAGACATCTTATGCATATTTCTATGATTACAGCCTTATCAAACATTTTAACTCAACATTTAAGATCTATTGCATATCAGTCAATCCTACACTTATGGTTAGATGTCATCTGCAGCATTGAGGCAACTTTGCCAAGTTCCATTGCTTTGGCTATCCATTGACTGTACAGCACAAGCATCTGCAACTGGAATAGTGATAAGCACATTGTACATGTATAAGCAAATAGCATTCCATCATTTTTAGAGACAAATCTCTCTATATCAAGGGTGGGCAACCTTTTTTTTGTAGGGGGGCTGTATAGAAAAATTTATGGTGGGCCACGGGCCAAAACAAAAACAATTGATGATGATAGTATTTATTTAAAAAAGAGAAGGTACAGATATGTAAGTATACATAGTGTTGGTATTGGATATAATAAAATAATATGGCCTGAGGGCCATAGGTTGCCCACTCCTACTCTATATAGTAGGAACCAAAATGATGGACAAATCTGTGTCTAGCAGTATTGTGGTGACATGCTGCGTGAGTCATGCATTATGCAACATCATATAGTTTCTGTACTAGGTGTATGAAGATGTCATTGGATTCCACTCCCAGTATGCCTTAAGGGTACTGTGGACAGTTATCATTACATCAATGAATTGTTGGAACTTGTTGTGGTATCTTATCTTTAGGATCTATCTGATGCCATTTACCAACAAACACTGTGCCATCATATGTGGTACAAAACTTTCAACAATCCCTGGATAGCCACCATGATTAAAAAAGAGAAGGTACAGATATGTAAGTATACATAGTGTTGGTATTAGATATAATAAAATAATGTGGCCTGTGGGCCAGAGGTTGCCCACTCCTACTCTATATAGTAGGAAGCAAAATGATGGACAAATCTGTGTCTAGCAGTACTGTGGTGACATGCTGCTTGAGTCATGCATTATGCAACATCATATAGTTTCTGTACTAGGTGTATGAAGATGTCATTGGATTCCACTCCCAGTATGCCTTAAGGGTACTGTGGACAGTTATCATTATGTGGAAGGAAAGGGCAGGGAGAAGGGAATGGAAATGGGCAAAAGGAAATGGAAACACAACATACTGTTCCACATGTCACATGGAGTTGTTTTTGTAATCATTTCACTTTTGTAACATAAGCTATCTTTACAATAAATATGGCTGCAATATCTCTTGTCTTTTGTGGTGTTGCAATTTTAATGGCTAGCAGTGAATATTATCCAAAATTTTTTTAGTATTTTCTGCTCTAATTTTTAAAATTTGGTTCTGTTAAGCAAGTTTGTTTTTTTGTAGGAAAAATAATAATTTATAGCAGCGGTCGGCAACCTTTTTTTGTAAGGAGCTGTATGAAAAATTTATGGTGGGCCACGGGCCAAAACAAAAACAATTGATAATAGAATGGTGAGACTACGGGCCCAAAACAAAAACAATTGATAATAATAGTATTTATTAAAAAAAAGTGGGCAACCTTTTTTTTGTAGGGGGCCGTATAGAAAAATTTATAGTGGACCACGAATAGTATTTATTTAAAAAAGAGAAAAACAAAAACAATTGATAATAATAGTATTTATTTAAAAAAGAGAAGGTACATAAAAACAATTGATGATGATAGTATTTATTTAAAAAAGAGAAGGTACAGTACAATTGATAATAATAGTATTTATTTAAAAAAGAGAAGATACAGATATAAACCTTTTTTTGTAGGGGGCCGTATAGAAATATTTATGGTGGGCCACGAGCCAAAACAAAAACAGGGGCTGTATAGAAAAATTTATGGTGGGCCACAGGCCAAAACAAAAACAACAATGTAGTATTTATTTAAAAAAGAGAAGGTATAGATATGTAAGTATACATAGCGTTGATTAAAAAAGAGAAGGTACAGATATGTAAGTATACATAGTGTTGGTATTGGATATAATAAAATAATATGGCCTGAGGGCCATAGGTTGCCCACTCCTACTCTATATAGTAGGAACCAAAATGATGGACAAATCTGTGTCTAGCAGTATTGTGGTGACATGCTGCGTGAGTCATGCATTATGCAACATCATATAGTTTCTGTACTAGGTGTATGAAGATGTCATTGGATTCCACTCCCAGTATGCCTTAAGGGTACTGTGGACAGTTATCATTACATCAATGAATTGTTGGAACTTGTTGTGGTATCTTATCTTTAGGATCTATCTGATGACATTTACCAACAAACACTGTGCCATCATATGTGGTACAAAACTTTTAACAATCCCTGGATAGCCACCATGTTCTATTTCTGTCTTGGTCCCAATGTTCACCAGATTTTCACCTATTGAACATGTGTGATCCATGATCTCCTAATGTTTGGCATACAAGAGCCTATCCACAGCTATAACAGCTGAACTTTGGCAACATATAAAAACTGCAAGATTGACTTTTTTTACACACCCATTCAACATCTCATCCACTCTTTGCTGGACTGTATAGCAGCAATTATTACCATAGTGGCTACACAACATACTGTTCCACATGTCACATGGAGTTGTTTTTGTAATCATTTCACTTTTGTAACATAAGCTATCTTTACAATAAATATGGCTGCAATATCTCTTGTCTTTTGTGGTGTTGCAATTTTAATGGCTAGCAGTGAATATTATCCAAAATTTTTTTAGTATTTTCTGCTCTAATTTTTAAAATTTGGTTCTGTTAAGCAAGTTTGTTTTTTTGTAGGGCCGTATAGAAAAATTTATGGTGGGCCACGGGCCAAAACAAAAACAATTGATGATGATAGTATTTATTTAAAAAAGAGAAGGTACAGATATGTAAGTATACATAGTGTTGGTATTGGATATAATAAAATAATATGGCCTGAGGGCCATAGGTTGCCCACTCCTACTCTATATAGTAGGAACCAAAATGATGGACAAATCTGTGTCTAGCAGTATTGTGGTGACATGCTGCGTGAGTCATGCATTATGCAACATCATATAGTTTCTGTACTAGGTGTATGAAGATGTCATTGGATTCCACTCCCAGTATGCCTTAAGGGTACTGTGGACAGTTATCATTACATCAATGAATTGTTGGAACTTGTTGTGGTATCTTATCTTTAGGATCTATCTGATGCCATTTACCAACAAACACTGTGCCATCATATGTGGTACAAAACTTTCAACAATCCCTGGATAGCCACCATGATCTATTTCTGTCTTGGTCCCAATGTTCACCAGATTTTCACCTATTGAACATGTGTGATCCATGATCTCCTAATGTTTGGCATACAAGAGCCTATCCACAGCTATAACAGCTGAACTTTGGCAACATATAAAAACTGCAAGATTGACTTTTTTACACACCCATTCAACATCTCATCCACTCTATGCTGGACTGTATAGCAGCAATTATTACCATAGTGGCTACACAACATACTGTTCCACATGTCACATGGAGTTGTTTTTGTAATCATTTCACTTTTGTAACGTAAGCTATCTTTACAATAAATATGGCTGTAATATCTCTTGTCTTTTGAGGTATTGCAATTTTAATGGCTAGCAGTGAATATTATCCAAAATTTTTTTAGTATTTTCTGCTCTAATTTTTAAAATTTGGTTCTGTTAAGCAAGTTTATTTATCATTCATTTGTTTAAGTATATAAAAACAAAAAACCCAGTAGGTGTTAGACCCATTATAAAACTGCTGTTTTAAATCAACATTTTTGTCTTTCAGAGCTTGAGTTTGAAGTTCAATGTTAAATAAACAAAGAAAAGCATAGAATTTATATTATTTTAATTAGTTTTAATTAGATGTCTTAAACCCAATTCCTCTTGTTTAGACCCATTATAAAACTGCTGTTTTAAATCAACATTTTTGTCTTTCAGAGCTTGAGTTTAAAGTTCAATGTTAAATAAACAAAGAAAAGCATAGAATTTAGATTATTTTAATTAGATGTCTTAAACCCAATTCCTCTTATATTGTTTTTTTTGGGAAATTTTTTTATCAATTTTTTTCTATAACGAACTAAAATAAATCAACTACAAATTACTTAAATCATACTGATGGGTCACTTCTGCAAATTACAGAAATCAATTGCTGATCTAGGTAGCAATTTTTTTTGAAATACTGATTTAAAAAAATTAATAATTAACATAAACAAAACCGATATATTGCCTTTTTTCTTTTATAATTTCTTTATTATTTTAATAATAATAAAGAAATTATATTATATAAATGTTAATTTTTTTATTCTCCATTATTATTAACAGATAAGTAGATGAATTTTTATACAGATAAACTACTGACTTAGGTAAAAATCAGGAATGGAAGTTATTTATATAATATGTTATTAAAACCAGAGGATGAACTATTTTGGTTTTTGACTGCCATTTTGATTTTTCTGATTTTGTAGTAGACAATAGAGTTTTGCAACAAACCCAATCATACTGTACTTTATAGCTATATATATGGTTTGAAATGCTTTTTTATGAATATTTAGCATTTATCTATTGCTATTAAGATTCATATTTTCAATTTTTGATACTTCATATTTAAAAAAACTTGCAAACTCAGGAACTTGTGAATGAAGAACTACCTGTACTTAAGTTTTAGGTTAAAAGTTGCATTTAAAATTGTTTAAATATTTATTTGATTGTATGATGTAAAATTTAATATATTGTTAAAAAATTTTTAACAGAAATTTTTTGGTTTATTTTATAGGAACATTATCTTCAAAGAGCTGTAATGGACCACCATTATCTAAAATATATAACAGTTCATTTAGAAATAATAAGCCAGCTGAGGTAAATTTTTCTTTTTTATATTAAAAAAATTGCTACAAACTGAATAAATTAACTATTATTCATACATATTTCAATATTGGTATATATTACTTATCTATATTTTATATACATAGTATTAGGATATTTTTCAGAATGAATACAGAAAATTATATCTTGTTGATAATGATGTTTAATAAATGGGAATTTTTTTATGCATGGAATAAAATTTTAATTATTTAATTAATTTCAAAATATAGAATTTTTTATAATACAATACAATCGAAGTCAGTTATAAGGGAATTGAGGAGACCTGCACTTTTTGTCCCTTATAATTGATTTCCCTTATATCCGAATGCACAACAAATTGGCGCGTCGTCGGGTGGGCAAAGTAAACATTGAAGAGTTTTCAACTAAGATTGTTATTTTGGTTTTAATATCGGTTATTCGATTACTGATTATGGATCTTATATCTGTGGTATACATAAAATGGGAAATAATTAATACCAGATATTATCCGCTCATATAAATGAGTGGAAATCCTGTCATTTAATCTCATAAACTTGGAGTATAACTCTTCTTCTTCTGGGGTAATATGGAGGCTTTAGCTGATGTTTTTTCTTTGATTGTGATAGTTACTGCTTGGGTTTCATGAGAAACAACAAGTTGCTGCTGTATAACGTTCTAGATGAGCAATGTGTTGTCATGAAGGAGTATAATTCTAAAACTTCTATGAACTTATATAACAAATTATTAGGTGGCGCCATTTTTAGGGTACAGCGCCACCTGCGAATTTTGTCTTTTTAGAGGAACTACAATTTTAATTTAATTTGTATTCATTAATTTTTAAATTATTAATAATGACAAAAATTTGCAGTCGGGGAATAGAGAGAGAGAGAGAGAGAGAGAGAAAGCAACAAATTGGATTTTTATGATGTTTTTATTATTTTTAAATAAATTACACTGATGGCCGGCCGAGGTAAAGCAGGATGAAAAGTACATCATTACAAGGAAAAGTACAGAAAAATGAAAAATTATCTCCCTTACAGCCGAATTTTCCGTTATATCCGAATCCATTATATCCAACGAAAAATATTTACAAAACATAGGTTTTTTACCAGGACTGGATGAGTTTGTCCCTTATATCAGAATTTCCCTTTATATCCGACTCCTAATAACAGGCTTCAACTGTATTATATTTTATAAACAAAAAACAAGCACTTACACAGGAATACTGCCAGCATTATAGGCTATCTTCAGTTGTATATAAAGGATATATGGAAGAACTCCAGTTCAAATTTTAAAATTTATATCATATAAATTTAAAGATTTGAATAAAAAGGTTAAAACATTATTTATGTTAAATACAATATACAGTCAATTTCGCTTAATTGGGACACGTTGAGACTAATCCATTTTGGCCCAATTAAGCAGCTGCCCCAATTAAATGAACTAATAATAAATTCTAAAATAAAATATGTAATATGTAGGTAAATAAATAAGTAGGTAAAAAATAATTATTAGGTACCTATTTTAAAGCTTTATTAAAGCCAAATACAAAAAATATTTGTACTATAAATAGTGAAGAAAAAATAATACATACATGATAAATTTTACAACTTCATTTCTTGGCATCTTGGCAAAGATTTAA
Source organism: Olivierus martensii (assembly GCA_000484575.1). Lineage (NCBI taxonomy): Eukaryota > Metazoa > Arthropoda > Arachnida > Scorpiones > Buthidae > Olivierus > Olivierus martensii. Next base: position 2,381 of record AYEL01052377.1, on the reverse strand, counting down.
AAATTTTAAATAAAATCAACATTGTAAATGAATATCACTAGGTACAGTGGTACCTTGCAATTTGTTATTCTCGCAATTCGACAGTTGGATTTTTCGGGATGGCACATATGTGTACATAGAATTGTGTGATGTCATTTGTTATTTGTCAGTTCTTGTTGGGTTGCTTTGGTGTTTGCTGTGTTGTTGGTTTTAATTTTCAATTCTGCATTTTTCAGAAAATAAAAAATTTATGCATCTGTAGTTATTATTTTTTTGAGTGAAATTTGGGGATAGATTCAAAGAGAAGTGAACAGAGGAATAATTCAGGAAAGAAGAAAACTTAATTGAGCATAGATAATGTGCAGAAAGATAGAACAATTACATATGTAGCTCAAAAGTATGGCATTCCTAGGACAATTTGGCAATGTTCTGCAACAGAGCGAGATTATGAGTGCTAGGGTGTCTGCTGGAGCAATGAAGATTTCTGAAAAGAATAGATCTCTAATTAGTGGAAAGATGGAAAAGTTGCTTCTCACCTGAATTAGATAAAGATAAATGAAGAGAGATTCAATAACTCAGGCAATGATCTCTGAGAAGGCTAGGTTAATTTTCAAAGAATTGCAAAAGAAAACTTCAGGATGTACCTCAGATCAAACTGAGGAATGTAAAGCAAGTCAAGCCTGGTTTCACAGGTTAAAAGGTAGGACAGGATAAAGAAGACTTTATTCCAACATCCAAGGGCTAATACATTGAGTGTATTACGTATAAAATAGCGCATTTTGTAATTTAGTGTGTAATACAATAATAAAATACGTATAGTAAAGTAAATAATACATTGTATCTCTCTCACTCACTAGTTAGAGAGTGGGATGGGGATCCGACAACGAATTATTCTATTTTCCGTAGCCTTATATGGGAAATATTGTCCCACAATTTGATAGTTTCTCAATTCAACATTAGTTTAGCAACGGATTAGTATCAAATTGCGAGGCACCACTGTATATAGTAATGGTAGGCTCTTAAGCGCACACATAAATTGCCAGACGCACGACAATAGATAACTGATTTGCATGATGCTAGTGTTGCCAAATATTAATGTATGTAGTATTGACATACTTTCGAAAAGTCCCTAAAATATGTCAAAAATTGCTAAATTCCTCTTCTGCTACTGGTCCCAATTAAGCATTTAAATTATGTATTAGTTTATTAATTTGGTTTCTTCCTAATTAAGCATTAAATTATGTATTAGTTTATTAGTTTGGTTTTCGTTCTTTGAGATTTAGCCCAAAAATGTGACTGCCCCAATTAACCAGTGGCCCAATTAAGTGGAATCGACTGTATTATTAACCTTTAACACTCTAAAAGTAAACTTCTGCTTAATTAACATTAAGCCTAACGCTGGGTCTGTGAGCTTTTCTTCCATATCCACGATATAATTAGATTTTTCTGTTATAACTAATATATTGTCGACGTACCTCTTGTATAATTTAATGCGTGGAAGTATCGGCGGTAAAATAATTTCTTCTTTATATCTCACAACTAACTCAGTCAGGATTCCAACTAAGGGACTCCCTATCAGGACGCCGATGGTCTGCATATAAAACTCATTAATATATTGGAAGTACGACTTATGTACAATTAAATGGCAGATATTTCTTAACAAATCTGGATTGCACTGTTCCCGTGGTAGATGTTTCAACAAGAATCTATACAATAATAAACACGCAGGCTCTAATTTTATCGATGGATACAGGGCTTTAAAGTCATAAACCTGTAGAATTTCATCTGGTAAAGGACCAACTTCTAATAATTTATCTATCAATTCAATTGAGGATGTAGTACTCCATTCATAGTCTTTCATTCTATGGGTGCACACACCATATGGATTCTAAAGAACCTTGGCACTTTAAAATGGCCGCATTTAAAGCGGCCATTTTAAATGTACATCGATGGAAAGTAAAAACAAGAAACTCATGTGGGTTAATAACCAAGCCATAAAACATGGATACTCGAGGAAGATCGTCCCACGTCTTTGGAAAAATATGTTCAAACGAAAAAACGGAAGAAAGAAAAACGATCCTAAAAAAGACAGCATACCAGTGTACTCCTTACAAATTAATGATGTAACTTTAAAATTCAAGAAGAAATTAGAAAGAATTACAGGACAGAATATCACATTTAATAGGAGGAACATTTTGTTTAACATTATAAGAAATGACAAAGAAAAAATTAACCCCATTATTGTCTGGGTGTTTACGAAATACCTGTGTATGACAGAGAAGCACAGAAAAAATGCTAAGTATATTGGTTACACGTGTCGTTCTCTGAGAAAGCGTATCCCGGAGCATATAAGAGACATTAAAAATAATGCGCCGACTACATCCTTAGCACAACATGCTATG
>AYEL01052376.1:0-91363 GCA_000484575.1 Olivierus martensii | reverse complement strand
TAAAAGATTAAGAAATTAACATATGAGAAAAACATAAATCCGTACAAGTTTCTGTAAATAGAAGTAGTTTATAAATGTTTATTATATTACATAGAAAAGTGTCAAAGTTATTTCTTGGTCATGCACCATTTCCATGCATTGCTAATTGTGGAAGGGTCGATTTTATTAATAGGTTTCACATTTTCGTTTCTTTTCTTATAAATTGTCAGCGCCTCTGCGATTTTTCCCTTCCTAGGATCTTCATGTTTTGAAAGTAGTTTTGCATTGTCCCATTCTACCTGTAGGTCTGTTACCATAGCATGTTGTGCTAAGGATGTAGTCAGTGCATTATTTTTAATGTCTCTTATATACTCCGGGATATGCTTTCTCAGAGAACGACATGATCTAAGGATAATATATATGCTTGATGTTATTAATTAATAATAATTATTTGTTATTTATAATTTTTTGTTAATTAACATGGAATGATTCTGATGAAAAATACTAATACTAGTGTTTACATAAATTAAGTTATAATTTGTAATAGTGTTACTATGGCAACGAAATCTTCAAAAATATATGTAGAATTCTGTTAGCGTTCGAAAGAATGTATAAAATATTAAGATTTTATAATGTGATAGTAGCTGAGGAGGATTAGAATAAAGAATCAAAAGCGCTTCTACCATAAAAACTGGTGTGTTGTTTTTTGTGAAAGTTCCTGCCTTTGGTGCTAGTATGATTATTAGGATTCTCAGGTCCCAAGGTTGCCAGATTTTTGATTATCAACCTGTACTCTGCAAATAAAGTTTTGTATTGAATAACCTACTGCTGTCAGTGCTTTGTTTTAACTATATTATTTTGGTAAAGTAGTTACATTTTTGAATAATAAGGTTGCCAGATTTTTGATTATCAACCTGTACTCTGCAAATAAAGTTTTGTATTGAATAACCGACTGCTGTCAGTGCTTTAACTATATTATTTTGGTAAAGTAGTTACATTTTTGAATAATATTAAAATATTTTGTCATTATGGATAACAATATCTGGACTTTTAATAAAATATTTCATAACATTAAAAAAATTTTTTTTTGTAATCTAAAACAGGGAAACTATGGAGAAAATTTTCTTTATAGGAATATCAACAGACATGAAGTAATTAAAAGAACAAAACAAATTCTATATCATTTTAGTCCAGTCTTGTTTTGCTAAAAACAAAATAAGACTGGACTAAAATTGAAACTACCATGTATATAGAGTTTTACTTTCTGTTCAATTAAATATGCTGAGTAAAACAGAAAATCAACTATTAACAGACTTTACTTCAATTTTGCCTATGGAGATTATCTCACACAATATCATGTTTCCCTTTCTATATCATTTTAGTCCAGTCTTGTTTTGCTAAAAACAAAATAAGACTGGACTAAAATGGAAACTACCATGTATATAGAGTTTTACTTTCTATTCAATTAAATATGCTGAGTAAAACAGAAAATCAACTACTAACAGACTTTACTCCAATTTTGCCTATGGAGTTTATCTCACACAATATCAAGTTTCCCTCTATGTACATATATACAGGTAATTACTAAAAAAGTTGAGAATATATGGCTAACTTTAAGAATACTAATAAAAGTACACAAATATAGGATGAATTTAACAACATATACAGTATAAAGTTGCTATTGATGCAATATACTCTTAGCTATATAGCTAGCCAACCCCTAAAAACCTCTAGTTATATAGATGTGATTAAATGCAGATTAACATATAGGTTGAAAGAACAAAATAAATACAGGGTGTTTCAAAATGAATATCGGGGTTTTGAGGCTTCGTAGTATTTATTACATTTAACTTACAGTTATAAATAATACATCAAATGAAAGAGCAACTCACAGTTTTTCCTACAAGCTGTCTTTGCAAAGGGAAGATTATGGGACGACCAAGAGTTACTGAAGAATGTGTTGAGTGATGAAAGAGCAACTCACAGTTTTTCCTACAAGCTGTCTTTGCAAAGGGAAGATTATGGGAAGACCAAGAGTTACTGAAGAACGTGTTGAGCGAGTGAGAGTGTCTTTCACGCGTAGCCCCAAGAAATCAGTTCAGAAGGCTAGTCATGAATTAGCAATTCCAATGATGACTGTGTGGAGAATTTTACGGAGACGTTTACAACTACGTCCTTATCGTTTGCAGTTGTTACAAGCTCTAAAGCCTACAGACTACGGTTTATGTGCCAACATTGCAAAGGAAATGTTGCTGCATGATGGATGAATATTTTCTGGATCGTGTCATCTTCAGTGATGAATCGACATTTCACCTCAATGGACATGTGAACACTGATAATGTGCACATTTGGGGGTCAGCAAATCCCCAGGAGATGGTACAGTTGCAAAGAGACTCCCCTAAATTGAATGTTTTCTGTGCCATATCCCGGCAGAAAGTTTATGGGCCTTTCTTTTTCAGTGAAGCAACTGTAACTGGTGTTTCTTATCTTAATGCACTAGAACTATGGCTCTTTCCTTAATTGGAAGAAGCTGAACCAGAGAACTTTATTTGGCAGCAAGATGGTGCGCCACCTCACTAGCATAACTCAGTATGCAGAACTCTCCTATCGACTCCATGTGTGTTGTGTGACAAAAGGTGTTCAAATTGAACACTTATAGGGGAAAAACTGTTTGAATTGCTTTTTCATTTGATGTATTATTTATAACTGTAAGTTAAATGTAATAAATACTACGAAGCCTCAAAACAAAACCCCTGATATTCATTTTGAAACATCCTTGTATATATATATATATATATAAAGACTGAGCTTGTGTGTATATATATATATACACAAGCTCAGTCTTTTTAGGCAGAAATGTTTAATAAATTCTTAGATACAAATCAATACATAGAACAAAGTAAATGCTAGGAATATTAGAATCACTATAATTCTTGCTGGAGAGGCTTTATTAAAGAAAACATGATGATGTGATAACACAAAAAAGTATAAAATTTAATACAAGTGATAAAGATATAATGGAACTATAAAACATTTGTAAAGAGGAACTAAATGATTATATATCAGATTAACTGCAGAGATTGCAAAATAATCTCTTGATTTATGGAAATTATTCTAAATATTTGAAACATATAAATAATATATTTACAGGCATACTTCATTATTGTGGCAGTTACATTCCAGACCACCAGTGTAAAACAAATCACAGCTTTTCTTCATTTCCTCAATGGAGTGTTAAGTGCATAATAGTGCTAAGCCTAAAAAAATTGGCCAGATAGTCACATTTTAAAGCAATCAGATACCATATGTTCCTAAATTTATTGGTGACTTTACCGGTGAAATTGATTTTGTCATTGGTGCAATCCATTGATAGCATTTCAAAATCTGATTTCTGCTCATCAGTGTCGCATCAGTCTCATCAACTAGAAATGCTGGTGCTGAGTGGTGAGTGAATATGGCGACTCACTTAAACAGACTGAATTTGTCACTTGGAAATTTTTTGATTGAAGTAGATGTTGAAGAGGAAACATATAATAAGCTTTTGATAGGTTAGTCGTATTTAATAAATAATTAATAGATTAAAAATAGGTTAAATATCTTCATTGTCAATCATTTTCATGTAAATATTCCTGTAAACATGTAAAGTTCAGGCGCTGCGTACCCTACTTACGGCTCTGATATCTGTGGTTAGTCCCTATCAGAATGACAATGTGCATAATATACAGGCGCTGCGTACCCTACTTACGGCTCTGATATCTGTGGTTAGTCCCTATCAGAATGACCTAGTATATTGCGTACACGATATTATGCACATTGTCTCGCCCTCATTGTATTGTTTCTACAATTGTTGTTAAGTTAATAAATAGTTGTGTTGAAGTTCTAAGTTCGACTGCCTCTCTTAATAACAATTCCACTAGACGATCGCTTGCCAAACGGGCTAATTGCTGGCAACAGAATATTCATTTCGTAAAAAAGTATTCTATTGCCAGCAACAATTGATACTTTATAGTTGAAATGAGCAGAACTATTTGTAGCTATATTATAACAAATGTTTAAAATAGGTTTCGTGACCAGCAATATAAGCTTTATAATATCTCATTGATTATAAAGTTCCAGTAATCCTGAGACTATTCTGCTTTTCCTCACAACCATCTTGTGATTCTTTGACAGAGAGCTCATTTATTAGGCACTGGTATAGCATAAACATCAGCTAATCCTATATAAAGAACCATTGGAGATTTGTGTTCTTATTGCATTTGATACTCGAAAACATGCTATATGTGCCGCTCACTTGCCAAATCGATTAACTCCACAAAACAAAAAGTAAAAAAAAAAAATGATAAAATAATTTACGTTGTTTTTTAAAATTCCCTTTAAAATATAAATTCAAATAAACATTGTAGAATGTATTATTGCAGGTCTAGCTTTTATCTGACAATATATAAAATGCATAAGATAGTAATTCTTGGAGTAATCGTTATTTTTATTACAATTTTTGTATGACTGAAGGAGTTAATCGATTTGGCAAGTGAAAATATAAAATAATAATAATTCCATCGAATCATAATAATAATTCCAACGAATTCATCGAAGTTAATGCAATATATGTTTCAAATGTTAAACAAAAGTTTCGTTGCTAGACAATGTCAGAGCATTGCGAGAACAAGGCCAAGCACAAAAAGTTAAAGTCGGTTCCCACTATTCGCCGGGGAAAGCGGAACGGTCTAAAACCACCGCAGATAAACGAAGTTTCGTTGCTAGACAATGTCAGAGCATTGCGAGAACAAGGCCAAGCACAAAAAGTTAATTAAGGTCGGTTCCCACTATTCGCCGGGGAAAGCGGAACGGTCTAAAACCACCGCAGATAAACGCAGGGACAGCTTGCAGGTTCCTATAGTCGGAGTAAGTTTCGCTTTCCCCAAGATTCTTAGTGCCGTTCCCATGATTCATTTCGTGTAAAACAAAATGGACGCTAAGCAACGAAAGGCACTCACTGTTTACGAAATGATGCTAATAACTTCAGTAAATGAGGAAACTGAAACAAAATCGAGGAACAGAAAATATTGGATTGAAAATATTTACAAGAAGAAATACGAAAAATATTTCTATGCAATTTTCATTAAAGAGATGAGATTTAATGATAGGGAATCCCGCCATCTTGACTTACTTGTTAGTCAAGGTTGCTAATAATTCAACGTCACAAAATGCATGGATTTCAGTAGTGGATGTTACCTCGACGAATTTTATCGTAGCGGAAAAGTTGAATCCATCTAGACAATTCACGGTAGCGGTTTTTACGCTGCGGTATGACGTCAAAACCGTGCTACTTTTGTCACGCGCGTATTTTCTGCCGCGGCTCCGTGCTAATGGTAACCAACTTTTATTCCCAGTCATCGAGTTAAAGTCGCAGTAAAATCTCCATATGGTCCGCCTTATTTTTCTATTTAATAATCTTTTACTTTGTTTAATATAATAAATTATTTATCTTACAAAGGCGTTATTCTATTAATATTCACATATAACAGTAACAGATTAATTATTTTAATTTTTTATGGCAAAATGAACAGCTTGCTTTTTATTATCTAATATACACCAATCTATTAAAAAATTACTTAACTAAATTATCATTATCGTATCCTAGATGACTAAAGAAAGAATTTGACTAAAACCTAAAAATTTATTAATTATAAACTGGTTAGCCAAGACTTTCAGGTAGGCGGTATCGCACCTTTCCTACACGTCTCTCAATTGATCCTTCCAATTTAGTGACTTTAAAAGATGTAAGAATATAATTCTAACTTTGAAGGTTAAATTAAAAATGACTTAAACATAATACGATACTTATAAACGTTTGAGTTGAATTATTTCCAAGATTTACATTAGAGTATGAAGTTAATCAAATTGGCTTCTGAAATAAATTATTTATTATTCAAAGATAAAAATTTTTGTCATTTAGTGGTGTTAAGCCTAACTGTTCATATAAAAAATAAATTTTCTTAATAGTTAAGAGTCAATCAAGTGTTTTGACACTAAAAGTTAGAAAAGTTCAAAAAGTTAATCGATTTGGCTTGTGAACAGTTCATATGTCAGAAGTGTTTCCGGCCTATAAATATATAAAACATTTTGCTATATAAATACAAATTAGAATTTAATCAAAAAGTTGGATTTAGCTAGGTTTGAATTATTTCGCCAAATTACACAAGGGATCTGAAAGTTGGGCCAAATATTTTAGAAATGCCTTATATCATCATTAGGCATTAATAATTTTTTTGAAAATAATGAAATTGTTAAATTAATAATTTTTCTTAATCCTTTTAAATTGGATTTTTAATTGTAGCAGTGATATTATATTCAATGTAACATTAGAAGTATAAACTTTGTGTACAGGATTTTTTAATCCTTTCAGCTTTAATCCTTTTAGGATCTTCCGCCCGCCAGGCTGGCTGGATCAGTTTGGCCTCTCTTGTTGAGTGTGGATCTAGAGGTGGGGACTTGTCTCTGCCGCTGTTTTGGCAATGATTAAAGCCTAGTAACATCTCGCAGAGAACATCCCTGTAGTACTTCAGGGTCATGTTGCCTTATGACAGACTGTCTTTAGTACTAAATGAACCAAAAAATGAGCCTTCTGAGGTGGCAACATTCACTAAGATATCCGTGTGTATAAAAGTACCTCATTATAGTGGCAACACTTCTTCTTGTCTTGGCACCGTGTCGTTCGATATACGACTCTACCACGATCTGTACTTCCTGTAAATATGTAGATATTAGATTTCTGAATACAATCCATTCTCATCTTGTGTTAATATCCCAGATAAAGAGCATAACATCCACAGAGTGGTTAGGTTAGTTAAGTTGCCAAATCGCACGAGGGTATATTCTATATTTAGCGGCGCCATTTATATAGAGCCCTCACAAGTTGGCCAATACCCATGTTGGGATCAACCGGATGGTTGAAGGATGGGGTTCAATGGGCCGGATCCGGATCCTTCCTGACAAACTGGAGGGTGGTAAACCACAGCCAGGGCCGGTTCTAGGCAAAAACGTTAAGGCTGGCCCTGACACAGCTTTACCACCGAGTGGAAAACAGCGTTAAGTGACACAGAAAAAGTTCCAAAGGCTATTTTCTGTATCTGCTATGCTGCTGGCAGTATCTCCGATAATTTTCTAGAAGATTTTTGTGCTATATAATGGTATGGAAAATAAAGTTATTTTGAAATTTTTTTCGAATTTACATAAAATTTAACTTTGAGTTTCACGACTTTTTGGTAATTCTGTAAGCTTCATTCCAGTTCACGAAGCAATAATAAGAAAGATAGGAATCAGTTTAACCCAATAGTCAACTGATTATCTGCTCTAAATGCTAATCGATTGTACACCAGTACGCACTCCTGAATTATTTCAAATGTAATGACAACATAGAATCAAGAAATTAGAAGACAAGGATTGAATTTCATAAACACACCGTAACACTGTAGAACATTTGAATAATGTATGAGATAATGATAGAGGATTTCATTTATTTGCCTCGGGCGTTCGTTTTCTATCTAAAATACTTAAAAACTAAATATAAATTTTACAGTATTATGAATACAGTATTTATATTCTATCTGAAATTCAATCCTTACATTTTCTTTCTTATTTTGCTGCAAATTATGCACTAGATAACAACACAATCGAAACTGATGATAGAATGCATTTCTAATTTTAAAATTATTTCATTGAATGAAAGCGTTTCCTAAATTTGCAATTTTTATCAACAAAAAGAATAAAATAATCAATTGATTATTAAAGGAAACAAATTTTTAACAAATCAAAATTATACTTTCCATAATAAATTATTTGAATAACCAAGATTAAAGTTTAACAATAATTTTTAATTAATTTTTTGTATTTAAATATTGTTGAATTTAACAAATCATACTTATTTTTTTATTTTAGTTTTAGAAAACAAAATCTTTTAATTTTAGAATTTTAAACAGTTCAAGAATTTCAAAGTTTAAAAATCAGAATGATATTGTATTACTGTATTATAATTCGTGACTCTGAATATAAATATAAAGCGTAAAATAATAATAATATACCAAAAGAATAAAATTAAATATTTATTGATATCTCATCGTGGATTTTTATCTTTATTCCATAAATATAAAACGAATAGTACTACGAATGTGATTCCCACTAGTGTCAAAATACCAATAATAATTTTCGGAGTTTTCATACGAGAATCAATTTGTTGATTCAAATTTATTTTTTCTGTTGTGTGAAATTCGTATTCATCAAATTCGTCTTCATCAAGTTCGTCTTCAATTTCTGTTTCTGTAGATGATTTCTTTGTAATTTTTACTTGACCGCATCCTTCTATTTGATGTAAAGACGGCTAAAATGAGAAATTTTTCACCAAATTTATAAAATATGTAACTTAAGTTGTCGTCAAAGATTTTGAATAAATTTTTAAATTCGTAAATTAAATAAAATATATTTTTTAAATAATTTTATAGATTTTAATATCCTGTAAAAGTTTTCTTCTATATCAAAATAACATTATTTCAACATAATGTATAATTTACTGTTAAATAAGTTATATTTTAAAATTTGTGAAAAAGTATGAGAATAGTTTTCTTTCGGTGAAATAATACGAGAACAATTTTTCTACGGGATTCAAAAATAATTAAGAATGTTGAATATATTCTTGAAATACATTCCAACAATTGATAAAGAGTTACAGGAATTTTTCTTATAACTCTTAAATGATGATATTTTTGAAAATATTTATAAAATCTCTTACCCAAATTAATGATGAAGGTAAATTTTTTCTGTCATCATCCATATCATTATTATAGTTTCCACAGAGACCACACAATTTTTCTATACTTTTATTCATAGAAGGAATAAATATCTCAATATGATTAGATGAATACCATATGAATGTAAAGAACTGTTTGGTGGTGATTATTATTCGTTTATTAAAATATTCAATTCTAACAAAAGAGCTAATATTATAAGGAATGTTGACTTTTGCATCCCAAACGAAAATTTCGCCTTTTGTGGAAATATTCAACTTTTCACAATTAGAATAGATGATGAAATTTTTTTCTGTATTGCTTTTAGGAGAATTTTCATATCTTATACTGAATTCCCCTTCAAAGCAATCATGAAAAACAGCATATTGGCATTTACCATAATGTTCAAAAACAAGTCCATCAAAAGTGGTGAAAGTGTTGCCTTGAATTTTACATGATGGAATCCCTAAAATAAAATTTATATAAATACTGTATTTCAATAATTAATAGTTGTTTTAATAAAAAATAATTATAAATGATACCTGTAATACAAATAAAGCAGCATTCCTTCGGCTTATATAGTTTTATTTCATTCTAAAATAAAATATTTTCTTCAATTTTTATGTATCTTTCAGAATTTGCATAAAATAAAAATAGAAACTTACATTTTTACAAATTGTTCTAGGACATTGAATTTGAGAGCAAGTGATTAATGACTTTATACAGTCACAGATTAAGCAACCATCTGCCCATTTTTCACCATTCTAATAAGTGAAGTTAAATAATAATAATATGAATTAATTCTTTACTAATTGTAATAGACTTTTTTAAAAAATAAATGAATTTACCTTATAAATTTTGTTTTCTGTTAAACACGCTCCTTTTTCTATGGAAAATTAAATAAAATTTGAATCATTATTAGTTACACTACCAAAACACATTTAATAATTTGTCAAAATGTTACAATTTAAACAATGCCTTATGCAATTATTAATTTAATTTTATTGTAGAGGATGGGAATCGATGGAATCAATCAATCCCTGTTTTCTACATTCCAGCCGATCTCTCCATGGGTGTGGGTGGCCAATGACAGAGCCTGAATCCGTGTTGTTGTTTAGCAAACAATAAATTTGAAAGAACTTTTAGCATTATGTTTAAATTTGAAGTTTTAAAATAACACTTTATATTACTTTTTTTTTTATATTTTCGTTCTTAATATGACTATCATTTTCATAGGAGTGCCTGTTTTAATTGTTATTTATTGATATGCCAATCGATGCACTTATAGAATTAATTTCAAATTTTTAAACGATCAAAATTCGTCACAGGATTTAACGAATCTCATAGAGAATATATTTCTATAACTAGAATTTCTTTGCCTATGACTTTTTTTAATTTATAAATAGGCTCAAAACAGCCTAACTTAGGTCTTTCAAAAGTTCGGCACTGTGTGGAACTGGCTACAATTGAACAAAATATAATATGTTTGGGCGCCAGAATACAAAGACAATTCTTGTGTGGCTTCACCAGTTCACGCCACATCCACCAATTCAAAGACGGACATTCTATGTTCATCACATGTTACTCACACCCCTGGTAAGGTCGGCCATCAGATGGAATTAAGATAGGTTCAACAAGCTCGGTCCAAATTCTTCCTTAAACAAATCTGGTGGTGTAGGACTCAGAAATTGAACCCAATCCTCCAAAGTGTAAGTACCTATGCTTAACAGGCAGGTCGACTGGAACAAACAGACTAGTGGAAACGAGATTAATGATGCCACCAAATACTGCTATTTTTATAAACTATTAAACTGTAATTTTAAACAATTTAACAAAGTTATAAATTGATAGCTGTTAATTTTATGGAAAAAGTTATCATATCTATCACAAATAAGATGTAAGATGAAGCCATTTATGACTTAATACAGTGGTTTGTGTCTGCGCCCCTTTTTTCATAAAAATTGTATGCCCCTCATTTTCATAACAGTTTAATTTTGCAAATATTTTGCCACTTACAATTTAATACTACAAAACAATATACCATATTTTATATAAATAAAGTTCTTATAACTAATAATTTTTAATACCATTAAACAAATCTTAAAAAAAAACGAAAAATACTGTAGAATGCATGTTTAATACAAAATTATATTTAATGCTATGAGTGGGTTTGTTTTTCAGCACAAATTCTCTTAAATCGGGTGATATCGCTACTCTCAATTCTTTTTCAACCACTAAACGAGATCGATATTTTGTCTTTAAAATAGCTACAGCAGAAAGTTTCTGAATACATGAATAGATGTACTGTATTTATAACACTTTTGCTGATTCACTTTTTTTATCACAATTTGAATTTATTTTTTGCTTGTTTGTCTCAAAAATGATGTTTTGCTAATTCTAATGCGCCCCCTTGCAATCGACTCGCTCCAGTTTGGAAAACACTGGCTTAATATATTAAAATGGAATTAAATTAAGCTTGCCATGAATTTTACATGCATACTTTTCATTTGTCATGAAATATAAAATATTATACTACATATATGATATGATAATATGATGATTAATAAACCTTTATTCAAAAAATATGAAAAAATTTCATAAAAATTTCATAATTACTCGTTTCATGTTTTACAATAAGCTTAATGCATAATTGCCAGAATTAAGTTTTTTATTTGATCATTTATATTTAAGTAGTCAAACTACGAATTCCAGCATTTACTATTATTGTTTCTATACAAGATATTTTTAAAGTATTTGTCACTTTTTCTATAGTTCAGATTTTTTATTATTATTTATGTCAGAGATTCTCAATTTTACGAATTCCAGCATTTACTATTATTGTTTCTATACAAGATATTTTTAAAGTATTTGTCCCTTTTTCTATAGTTTAGATTTTTTATTATTATTTATGTCAGAGATTCTCAATCTTTCATGTTAAGATCATAATCATTGTATCAATGATGCCCACCGTAATAGATACAATTATCCCAGTATCTTCGAAAAGGAGATTTATACTATAAACCAGCGCTGTCCAACTAGCGGCCCAGCGATATAATGAATGTGGCCCAACACAAAATTGTAAACTTCCTTAAGACATTGAGATTTTTATGTACTTATTGAAGTTAATGAAGTTTTTATTATTTAAATACTTATTTATCTTTCATCTATCTACATTCATTCTATCATTCTATCTACATTTTCTAAAATATCTCTTATTTCAGTGATTAAAACTTCTTGATTTGTTCATTGATTTTTAAAAAATTTCTGAACGAGAAGAAGTCAAAGATTATTATGCCATGACATTTTTGCTTATTTGTCATGGTCATGATAGATATCATACAGGGTATCCGAATAGTCTGGAAACGGATGAATAACTGAAGAAATACACTTTGGATTGAAAAATTAAAAAATACGTGTTCAATATTTTTAAAAAACTATCCAGTGATACCAAAGGGGATGGGGAGGGGGTAACATTCAAATCTCAAATGGGAACCCCTATTTTTTATTGCAGATTTGCATTCTCCAGAAAAAATTACATTAGTTTGACCTAGAATTAATGTCATTTTTTCAGAGATGGCGCTACAATCGATAAAAATCAAAGAGAGGTACGAATGTCTGGAAATGACAATAACTCAAGCAATACACTTTGAATTGAAAAATAAAAAACTATGTTCTCAGTATTTTTAAAAAAGCTATCCAGAGATACAAAATTAACCCCTTCCGACCCTTGGGAGTGTGGTGGGGGTAACTTTAAAAAGCTTAAATAAGAATCTCCAGTTTTTTGCAGAATTGCATGTATATACAAATGCATATACAATGCACTGTACATGCAATACATAAATTGCATATACGATTGGGACACTATCAAGTAGCTGGAGGTCAGCAATTTGAATATCTAATTAAGTAGGGGATTCTGCCATTATTGCCTCGATGGTGATAGGTTAGGGGAGTTCTAAAACAAGTATTCGAGAGAACAAAAACCTACTACGTCTACGTCGTTGTTCCTGGGTAATGTTGTTATAATAGAAGTTTCTTGAAAAAATTCAACACCATGTATCACATATCAACAGATTGTTTCAATTAAAACCTGTACGTAAAATCATGGTCTATAAATATATATGGTCCTGCCACTCACGCGAACCCGGGTCCTCCAGTGTGGTACGCCAACGCGTTACCACTCGGCCATCCAGCCGCACGATCCGTTTTACATCGTATCACTTATCGTTAATCCTAACTGAAAAGACTCGTCAATCGTCGAATTTGGCCTTGAAAGTCCTTTCTTTGAAAAGGGTATAGATGATTTCTTTAACGAAAATACGAAAAGTGTCAAATGAGGAAGAATCTTTTCCATCACAAACACAAATTATTTACTCGAATATTTTTGATTTTCATGAATGATTTATGAATACAAATCGATACAGTGGTGCCTCGCAATTCGACGTTCCGCAATTCGACGGTTTCGCAATTCGACATTTTGAGTTTCGCGGGTTAGCGCATGGGTTTGTATGGAATTGTGTGATGTCATTTGCTATTTGTCAGTTCTTTTTGGGCTTCTTTGGTGTTTGCCTGTGTTGCTTGTGTTAATTTTCAATTCTACTTTTTTCAGAAAGTAAAACATTTGTAATTTTTTGAGTGAAGCTACATTTTTCAGAAAGTAAAAAATTTGTAATTATTATTATTTTTTTAGTGAAATGTAAGGATGGGTTCAAAAGAGAACTGACCAGAGGAATAATTCCGAAAAGAAGAACACTTGATTGAACGAGATGACCAGAGGAAAATTCCGAAAAGAAGAACACTCGATTGAGCAAAGAACTGACCAGAGGAATAATTCTGAAAAGAAGAACACTTGATTGAGTAAAGAGATGAACCTGAGGAATAATTCCGAAAAGAAGAATATTCAATTGAACAAAGAGACGAGGAATAATTCCGGAAAGAAGAACACTCAATTGAGCAAAGAGACGAAGAAGAAAAAATTATAGATAAAGTGCAGAAAGGTAGAACAATTAAAATGTAATTTCGAGTATGGCGTTCCTAGGACAACTGTGGCAACTTTTTGCAACACAGAAGATTATGGGTGCTAGCGGGTCTGCTAGAAGACTTCATTCCAACATCCAAAGGCTAATAAATTGTGTATTGTGTATAAAATAATGGTGTGTTATACAATAGTAAAACACATATAATAAAGTAAATAATATAATGCATCTCTCTCACCTCACCCGTTAGGGGAATGGGATGAGACCGATAACGAATTAATCTATTTTACATAGTCTTATATGGGAAATACTGTCCTGCAATTCGACAGTTTCTCAATTCGACATTACTTCGGCGATGGATTAGTGTCGAATTGCGAGGCACCATTGTATTAGCAATAAAAATGTTTATAATTAATGTAATAAACATTAATAATGCATGTTACAAAATAAAATAATATGGTATGTATAGTTTTTATTCACTATCTCGTTCCATCTATCTCTATTATTTACATGTTAAGATGATCTCGTTTAACGCTGTTTCATTTAGCGCTTGATTTTTCTGGAATGTATCCCCCGCGTTAAACGGAGTCTTACTTGTATATTTATAGGCTGTTAATGTTAGCATAACTTTAACTATTGCATTACGAAAAACAAAACAATTATTACAAATCAAAGATAATATTGTAAGTCTATATCAAAGTTTTAAGAATGTGGGTTTAACTTTGGGGTTTAGTTTTTTTTTCAATTATGTAGCTTAATAGCAGAAAGGAAGCAGATAATAATGCGGCCATTTCAGAATCTAGCTGGCTATTTAGACATTTCAGAGCCTATTACGGCCCTGGTAGGATCGGCCATAAGATTCTGAAGGCTACATCCGGACTTTTGGAGATTTGTTATCCGAAATAAAATTCGAACTGCCAAACGAAAATATAAAATCTCTAGATACTTTCAGGCTGCCATTCGAGCGATCTCGGTGTATATGGGCACTGATAATTGATCATGAAATATTAAATGACAAGTCTGTTGATTCCCAATTCCATCCATCCGGCTGACTTCTCCGCAGGGATGGGCAGTCTGTAGTAGAGTTTGTTCGCCCGTCAGTTAGTACATTAAATGAGTGGAAAGTGGTGACATATGTTAACTAAAAAACATATAGGGGAAAAAAAATCTAAAATTTATACAGCAATTCTCATGAATTCGATTAAAAATAATTTATTGAAATTAAATTCAATAAATGATTAAAGTTGATAAAATATCATTAGGTCAGCCAAATGGCAACGTAGTAAAGAATTTATTTACCACTTTGAAGAACCCGGGTTTAAAATCCGGGTTCCATATCTCCAGTTTTTCAGGACTGGTCTAGGCCTGACCCTTCGAACTCCATCCTTCAACCTTTCGATTGATCCCATCATGAGTGTTTGCCAGCCTATAGACCTCCGTAAGTGGCCGCCGTCAGGTAAAGAATATCCCAAGTAGTCGGCCAGATTTGCTGTGTGGGAACGACTCCATCCTTCAACCTTTCGATTGATCCCATCATGAGTGTTTGCCAGCCTATAGACCTCTGTAAGTGGTCGCCGTCAGGTAAAGAATATCCCAAGTAATCGGCCAGATTTGCTGTGTGGGAACGTTTTTTTTTTGTCAACAGATGATGCCACACTCCATTCAGGTAGAATACTATGTGGCGGGGCGAAACAAGCCCTTCCACAGGCTGCCCACCCCTGCGGAGGAGTCAGCCGGATTGTGGGACGGGGATCGACGGACCGGGCCCGGACCCCATGATAAATATTTTCAAGGGGTGGGACTCGGGATTCGAACTCAGGTCCTCCAGAGTGGAAAGCCGAAGCGTTTCCACGCTGCCAACCCGGCCGACAATGTGGAAACGCTTCAACTTTCTACTCTGGAGGCCGGGTTCGAGTCTCGGATCCCACAACTTGAAAATATTTATCATGGGGTCCGGGCCCGGTCCGTCAATCCCCGTCCTTCACAATCTCGCTGATCCCTCCGCAGGGGTAGGCAACCTGTGAAAGGGCTTGTTTTGCCCCGCCAATTAGTATTCTTCAGAATGGAAAGTGGCGTCATCTATTGACAAAAAAAAGTACATCACGGTTTCAATTGTGGCTTTCCGGCCGACTTTTGATGGGGATTGAGGAATACATCTTTCCAGAATGAAATTTCATGAAATTCTGAACTAGTGAGCCAATTTAATTTACTGTATATGAATGCACTGACGAAGAACAAATGACGATTATAATATAAATAGGAACTTTTTTGCAACTTTATTGTGAACTTTAGTAAGATTTTAAGTCCCAACGAAACGGGGATTTTAATTTATATATGAAATATTACAAAAGTAAATAAAAAATAATAAACAGTAAATTCCATTGTTCATTTTTTATGCATCACACTAAAATAATCACTTATGTAAATCATGTAATGTTGACAGTTTGTTAAATCACACATTTTTATGTACTTTTATGATTGAATATGTTTTCTCGTTCTTCCTTTTGCTTTCTTTGTTATCCATTAATCAATATCACATTTCCAATAATATTAAAATAGGGAATAATAGCATAACAAAACATATAACATTTCTATTTGGAACGAAATAAAATTTTTGTATTAACGATTTATAAAGAATATTTTTGTGACGTCAGTATTATAGTTGTTAGTAGGTGGTCACTATTGAAATGGCGTCAAACTGTGTTTACTCCAACGAAAGGCTTCCTTCATCGATGAATGATACCGAAATTGCTTCAGATCCTGCAGCTGGTGGATTTTTTGCTTCAGATTTTCGAAAGTATGTAATATATCCAGCAATTAAAATTTTCTTATACATTAAACAAATTTGCTTCACTTATCTTATTTCAATCACGGTACACTTATACACGTGTCACTATATCTACCTTATTTTATTTAGTTTTTTACGACAAATTTATTATTATTTAAATACATTTAATTATTTTTGATTTTTAAACTGACAACATATAAGATCTTACCAAAAAATTTAATAATAAGTTTAATTAAACATTATTAATTTTTTTGTTTTGATAAGATCCATAATCGCCTATCCCTTGCCCGTAAATTGAGGGATTAATAGATATGTCTCTCAGAATAAATCTTGCATAGGTATTATATCTACAAAAATGATTTTATTCATTTTAATCTCTTTAAAAGAAATATAATAATTAAGTATAAGTAATAAAATATATGAAACAAACATTGCAATGTAAGATTATCGACCATTCACCCATTTCGAGGCAATGAATAGATGTTCAAAAATTTTACCATTTTTTAATTGAAATAACCGTAGGATTGCAATGTTTGCAAAACGAGCCAAATTGATTCTGACCTAAAGGGGAACCAAATCATGAAAACTTCCTTTAAGAACCAGGAGTCAAAATCAATTACGAATGAGATATAGATGGGGCAAAGAGTTTTGATCTTTTCGTGAATGGTGTCATTTAGCGGTTTTGGGATGTGAAAAAGATTGCAGTTCTCTTTGTCCAGCCTTTATGACTTTCCTATACCGGCTTTGAAAGATGTTATAGGCCTATATACTTTTGCTTAGAGTGCATAATGTGAGAACTGTCTAAGGTTAGTGTGTGATAACTAGCTAACTAAATGAGAAGTTATAAGATTCGAGATGAAATGTAAGATCGAAATTTCACCTCAATATATCTTGTTCATGGTTGACCTTTGACCCTGGTTCTTTAGTTAAGTTTTTGTGTTTTGGCCCCTCTTTCAATTGATACCAATATTGCCTTGTTTTGCAAACATTACAATCTTACCAAAATAGCATCACGTTGATTCAATTAATAAATTAACTGCATTTGTTGGAGCTATTCATTTCTAGGTTATTTTGAAAACATAGAGCCCAACTTTGTTAAAAGACTAAGTGTTTATTAGTTGAGCTAAAATTACTATTAATAATAAGATATGAACCTTTTTGGCTATTATTCTGAATGTGCAATGGAAACATCCTAGTGCTTTTCATTTTCTAGCAGCAAAATAATGAAACACTGCTTTTTGTCTTCCCTTGATGGCAAAATTCCATCATTACAGTTAAAAATTCATTAGTCTTATTGTTGTTTAGTGATTCTTTTATAAGTCTGTATTTAATTTAAGTAGTGTGAGTTTTAATAGAAGATAATTAGTAATGAAAACCTGTCAATAGAAGTTGATGTTTATTTCGTACCAATTAACATAAGCAATATTTTATGTGGAATCACTAAATAACACAAGTCTAATTGCATATTTGTGAATTTAAACTTGTAGTGATGAGAATTTTTAATTCTGGTAAATCTTTTTTATACCAATATATAAAATTTTAATATTTGTTTTAGACTGAATATTTATTATAATGAAATTATTGATTTGTACTTTATAATACATGTTTGGGAGTTGATGCTTAACAACCAAATACATTATATATACCTCTAATATAGCATATTATAAGATTTTTAAATCATTAATTTAAAAACATATATCTCCAAATGTACATTTTTTTGTCAGATTTTTATTATTAATAGTTTCTGTCAATTTATGAAAGATAATTAAATGTGGACTTAGACTAAAATTAAACCTGCTAATTGATATGATTTTAGTTGACATTTAATATACCTATAGAAACTTTGTATATAGCCTAACCTAAAAATAAAAGAATTATGGATCAGATTGATGTCATTTCAGAGAAATTTATTTTTCTAAGGTATTTGAAGAAAGATCACTTTGCTTGTTAATGAATTAACAATTCATCTCTTGCTAACATGTAATTAAAATTTAGTAGTACTGTTATATAAGATTAAAAAAGGAAAATGTATCAATCTATCATCTTTGCAACTGGACACTTATTCACAAAAACATCTTTTAATCAATTATTGAATGTTTACAACATTTTAATCCTTCTATTTTTAATCTTTTAAACCTTTTAAAAAATATTTTTATTATTCTAATTTTTATGCCTTTATATTGAATATTGCTATTTCATTCAACATTTAATTTTTTAACATATTTTAACTTATATTTGTATGAGTTGTGCTTTTACAATAATTTTATGAATTAAATTTTTGCATTTACATCTACTGACTGAATCATTGCTGTTGTTGCTTGCTATAGTTTTATTTGGGTTTATCATGCCTTTTTACAAAATGTTTATAATTTGAAGAGTGTGATCTCAAAACATGTTCAGTCCATTTCTGTTGTTAATTTTCAGAAGCAAAATATGGAATTGAGAAAATATTTCATATGTGAATGATTATCTACTATCAGATATTTGTTTCTAATTCATATACATGCACTTCTCAGTAGAATCTTGAAATCAATCATCAGTAGTTTTTAAATACACAATCACTAAATATTATGGTGTTAATGGAAACTTGCTAAGTCCAAGGACTGAACGTGTTTTCAATTACAGTCATTCTT
Source organism: Olivierus martensii (assembly GCA_000484575.1). Classification (NCBI taxonomy): domain Eukaryota; kingdom Metazoa; phylum Arthropoda; class Arachnida; order Scorpiones; family Buthidae; genus Olivierus; species Olivierus martensii. The sequence goes on along the minus strand of AYEL01052376.1, from coordinate 72,210 downwards.
CATTAGAGGAAAAACTAAATTTATTTTCATTTAAGTATTAAAATACAATTGATTCTCAGTATTCGTGAATTCCCTATTCATGTTTTCGACTATTCCCAAAAATTTATTTGTAACCATAAATTCGATTTTCACGGCACTTTCGCGCTTATTCTCAGATTATTGCTGAGCGGCGAAGCTCTATATTTTATATAGGCACAATGGTTCAGTATTCGCGAAGAATTTACAGAACGTAACTACCGCGAATAACAAGAATCGACTGTAGTGAAAAGTAAATGTTTGAACTTCCCCATAAGTACAATGCACTCATGGAGAAGTTCAAACATTACTTTAATTATTTCATGGGAAAGTTCAAGGGCCTTTGCCACGAATATATTATACTCATGGAAAAGGCCCCAGAATATGTATTTAATCATTCCAAATTAGAAACTACTAAAATTTAGAAAAATAACTTTCGTTTTAACAATAGATAAATAGTTCCCAGAAACTTGAACTTTTAATGTTGTGATTTCATTTCAAGTGCTTCTAACATGAAAATTAATAACCAATATAACAATTTTACCTTTAATAAACATGACAAATATTCCCACAACAAATTTATTGCCAACAGTAATAGCAGTTTGTTTTTTTACGCTCTACTGGCAGGATTAGGAAAAAGCTCTGCTCATGCGCAAAGGACTAAGCGAGTTTTCATCGTTACTGTTCTCTGGACTGAGCAAGTTTTGAAAAGCAAAGCAGGATTCAAGTGTCCCGTACACATCGATTGGCATGGTTTTTGGGAACAAACTGGTCTTTAATAAGATATAGATGACTTCAATAGGAGTATGTATTTGCATCAAGTAAAAAAATGACCAAAATGGACTGAATGTGTTTTGGGATCACACTCTTCAATTGTTGTTATTTATTATTTCTTAATGTTGTTGGCAATTTACAACTGCCTTTCAAACAACCTTTTTTTTTTTTTTTATCTTACAAGTAACTTTGACATGTTGTTGTTTTTATTTTCATGAACATTGTATTTGGTACATTTTAGTTTAGTTGAATGCTATATGATGAAACAAAATTAAACTGCAAATCTTTCATTACCATCATAATTATGTTGACTAGTGATTATTCAGCTTTAAAGTATAGTTTGTTAATAATTTTTATCAAAATAGCTTGGGTAGTTTGAGTTTTCCTGAGCTTTTTCTTAGTAATAGCTTGGCAGCTTTAGTTTTTGAAAACACTAGAGTTTCAGCAATTCTAATTGCATGCTAAGTGTTTGTGTTCCTGTTTATAGCTTTTACTGATTTGATTAGATGATTAAAGTATATAATAATTGCAAAGCAAACTAAGAACTATATTCAAACATTATTAATGGCTGTTTGACATTGTCAGCCATATTAATCTTGGAGATACATTAGTTTGAGTTTTAGTATTCACACTAGAACACTGCAATATTTGATTCAATTTTTGTGATGCAACAATATTTGACCTCATCACCTGTGATGGAGAAGATTAAATTATATCTACTGTATAGGGAACCTACGCATATTGTCAGTCTCGTGTTCATTAGATGTTGATGCCCCATTATGGTGAGAGGGGGGAGTTCTCCTGTCATATTTGGCTTCTTCTTTCAAGTACAAGTTTTGCATGAATTTATAAGCATAGCCGTGCTTTCTGCCGAGATTAAAAATTCTATTACGCTCTACATTGCGAAAGAAAGCATTGCTACAATGGGTAAAGCATCTGCTGAAATAGTGAGTAAATGCAGACTTCTTAAACGACCAAGGGTCGAACGACCATCTCGGGATAATGATAGGAGTGGCAGTGGGTTTTACATAAACTGTGGTACTAAAGCAACCTTTCTCTGCATAGATTTTTATGTCCAAGAAATTAACTACTGTCTGACTCAGTTGTGTCAATTTAAGCGTGAGACCATATTCGTCTCTAGAAAAGTGCCTTATGAGGTCATCTGCATTATGGCCATCTTTCCAGACTATAAAAAAAATATCAACATCTAATGAACACAAGACTGCTTTCTAATAAATCTCTGATCAAAATGAACATCGCATATTGAATCCTTAAACGCAAATTCCGATCTGCTCGTAGTATTTTCTAATAAATCTCTGATCAAAATGAACATCGCATATTGAATCCTTAAACGTAAATTCCGATCTGCTCGTAGTGTAAGTCGTTTCCATTGCCTGAGTTCTCATTGTTTCCTTGTTTTACCTTGAACAAGTCCGTTTTTCCTTACAGGATTTACATTCCGATTTGCAACCAGGAATAAAACAATATGGCATTTTTTGTCAAAAAATAAAATTAGTTCTATATAACAATCTATGTTACAAGTACGAATTGCACGGAGTTGCTTGTACTAGCGCCCTTTAGTGATGGAATTTAAAAACCAAAACTCTTATACCAATGGTGAGGACCATATATATTTAATACCAAGTGGGAGGACCATATATATTTATAGACCATGGTAAAATCTAATTCTGCAATAAAAACTAAAGGTTCCCATTTAAGCTTTTTAAAGTTACCCCATCCCACCCCCTAGGGGTGTGGAATCTAATTCTGCAATAAAAACTAAAGGTTCCCATTTAAGCTTTTTAAAGTTACCCCATCGGGATGGGGTCAGTTTTGGTATCACTGAATGCCTTTTTTTAAAAATATTGAACACGTACGGGGGTGTGGTGGGGTCAGTTTTGGTATCACTGAATGCCTTTTTTTAAAAATATTGAACATGTACTTTTTATTTCTCGAGTTATTCTGTCATTTCCAGATGTTCGTACCTCTCTTCGATTTTTATCGATTGTAGCGCCATCTTTGAAAATATGACATTAATTCTAGGTCAAACTAATGTAATTTTTTCTGGAGAATGCAAATCTGCAATAAAAAATAGAGGTTCCCATTTGAGATTTGAAAGTTATCCCTCCCCACTCCAAGAGGATGGGGAGGGTTCTGGAGAATGCAAATCTGCAATAAAAAATAGGGGTTCCCATTTGAGATTTGAAAGTTATCCCTCCCCACTCCCAGAGGATGGGGAGGGGGTCAACTTTGGTATCACTGGATAGCTTTTTTAAAAATATTGAACAAGTATTTTTTTATTTCTCAATCAAAAGTGTATTTCTCGCATTATTCGGCCGTTTCCAGACTTTTCGGACACCCTGTATAGCATTTGCATATTTATTTAACCCATTTGCGAATACATTTATATTTCTCAATCAAAAGTGTATTTCTCGCATTATTCGGCCGTTTCCAGACTTTTCGGACACCTGTATAGCATTTGCACATTTATTTACCCATTTGCGAATACATTTAAATTTTTTACAAATCTATATGCAAAACAGTCGATCGATGGAAAACTAATGACCTGTAAGTAATGAACAATTCTGCTTGTATAACATGAGTGACAGTGATTCAAGTTCCCGGAAATCTTCCGTTGCTCGATGGAGAGTTGGAGGAAGGTGTGGAAAGTATAAGGTTGTTTCGATGGAAAAAAAGAAACTGTTTGGTCAAATTGTATGAAGAAGGTTTTTCTGTAAAGGAAGTGGTGTCATAAAATGGAATACGGGGAAAAGCGTAATTAGCAAGTATAGAAGGGATAATTTTGAGGTGCTAAACAATGGATCACGAGGGAACAAGTCGAAATTATTTAATCCCTATGTCCTTCGCCTAATAGAACCAGCAGCTGAGGTTGCTCGATGGAGAGTTGGAGGAAGGTGTGGAAAGTATAAGGTTGTTTCGATGGAAAAAAGAAACTGTTTGGTCAAATTGTATGAAGAAGGTTTTCTGTAAAGGAAGTGGTGTCATAAAATGGAATACGGGGAAAAGCGTAATTAGCAAGTATAGAAGGGATAATTTTGAGGTGCTAAACAATGGATCACGAGGGAACAAGTCGAAATTATTTAATCCCTATGTCCTTCGCCTAATAGAACCAGCAGCTAAGGAAGAGCCCAGAATTATGAAAATCAGAGAGAAGCTTCTTGAACATGACATTAAATTAACTATGTCTTCCAAAAGAAATGCATTATAAAATCAGAGAGAAGCTTCTTGAACATGACATTAAATTAACTATGTCTTCCAAAAGAAATGTATTATATAATATATATTACTTTCTAGGATTTGTCAATTACGTTATAGACATGTTTATTTTATTACTTGTCGCAGCTATATCATTTTCATAAGTCGCACTAATCTAAATCGCATTATTCGAACTCGCACTAATTGAGGCCTAACTGTATATGATCAATTAGTTAATTAAAATTATGATTCAAAATTCATGAAATATTGTATTTATATTAGAAATTGATAAAAATGAAAATATGGGGATGATCATTAATAATTTAGAAAGACCATTCACAAAGATTTAAATTCTAGGTTGAAAAACATCATTGTATACATAAAAATCTTATTCAAATATGGAAAATATAAAGGAAAAAAAGGTTGCAATTTTGCAAATAAAATAACAAAATACAAATTGATTGTAAGTTATATTAATGATTGATTGAGAATACTGCTAAATAGAAATCTAACTCTTGATAATATTACAATTATCATGCATCATGACAAGCTATACTTTAAACCATACAACAGATTTTTTTTCTTTTATAAAAAAAATTATGAGAGTTTGATACCGAGTCTGAGAAATTTTTTTACAGATTTTTTTTCTTTTATAAAAAAAATTATGAGAGTTTGATACCGAGTCTGAGAAATCTATTTTTTTTTATTTAAAAAAGCTATAAAATTAATGCAAAAAATAAACTGTATATCTAAAGTCAATCAAAATTTTATTTCTACAAAGGCTTCAGATGCACCAATTTAATTTAATAATTTTTTTTCAAATGTTTTGAAAATATTTATAAATTTTTTCATTAATATAATATATTGCAAATATATTGGATCTCAAAAATCCAGCATTACAATTTTCAGGTTAATTAAATTACATCTTAAATAGACTGTATATATGTCTCAAATTGATATAGATAAAAACCATAATTTCCCTGAAAGTTTACTTTGTTTATTCATTTGCAAATGTTTCAGCATTTGACATATAATAATAATAATAATTAAGAAATTACAATCATCAATTATTTGTCTGAAACTAAATTTTATAATGAAATACAAAAACTCAAACAATCATTGATTAGCAACATTGTTTGAAAAAGTGAACTTTTAAAACATTTATATTTTTGAGAAAAAGATTTATAATTTACTTAAATAAATTCCAAAATAGCAAAATATATTTTAAAATTTAATGAAATTATCTTTTGTAAGTATTGAATTATTGAAGTTGTTATTAATAGTATATACTTAATAATATTACAAAAATGGTAAAAATTTTCCAAGTAAGAAAATTTCAAACTGCCATGGAAATTTTGGGATGAATCTTTTAAAATAAAATTATGAAAAAATTTTAAATATAATTTCATGCAAATACAGGGATTGCAAAAAATCATCTGATTAGTATTGATTAGATTTTGTTAGGTTAGCATTGTGTTGAACATTATCAAATACATAAATATCAAATAATGATCAAGTCTGTAACAGTTCAAAGAATTTTTATCATTGAAAATTATTAGAAAATAAGAAATGGCTAGTCAATCAATTAAAGTTCTGCAGGCCAGTTAATTAAATTTTTTGTTTAATAAATGATCAATAAATTTAATATAATTTTCAACATTTATTTATGAATAAACTCACTACTTTGACCATCATGTCAACTTTGAGCTGAGTATTTATCAGAAATTAACTTTGATTCATTCTAAAAAATATTGTTTTTAAATATATTTAGAGAGAAAAAATAAATCATATTTAAATTCAAATAATACCACTGATCATAAATATCAAAGATAAGAACAGATAGTTATTAAAATAAGATTATTAAGAATTGAGTTAAATTAAGGGCTATCAAGGTTCTATATTTTACCTAACAGAATAATTTTAAATACCTTTTTAAAGATTCAATTATTATTCAAATTCAAAATTGTTTTAGCAATATTCATTTCCAAGTCAAAGTTGAAATTTGATATTTGTAATCTCTAATTTTTAGTAAATTAGTTACTCTTGTTTTGTTTTAAAATAGATGAAGATTGGTAAATTATATGATTTTTAGTAATATCTTATTCTGTTAGATATTAGCTATGAGGACTATGTTTTGACAAGTAGTTTTCATATTCTAAATTATAATTTCCAAATTAGAGATATTTATCAATATAATATGATGTTTGTTATTTAATACTATAAATTATAAATATATGAAACATAAATTTATTTCTTTAGATTATAAAAGATTTATTTATGCAGATAACTTAATAGTTATTAAGATTATAAGTCTAATGAAATAATATTGATTGGCTAATGGATGAATTGCAATTGATTCAAGTCAATGATACATTACTAGAAGATCATTTAAGATACAAAATGATATGAAAATAATGCATTAATAATAATTATAATACAAAATAAAATATGTAATAATAATTAATAATATGAATAAAATATAGTTTACTCATGCATTTCATATATTATAAGATCACTAGAGAACTGAGATATCAATCATTTTTACTTGTAAAAAGTTTTTATAAAAATAATGATTGTGGATGTGGCGTATTTGCTTATTTTTAATTATTTAATTTTTAATTTAATTTTTATTTAGTAATGATTTCAGAAAATGATAGTAATCCTAACTATTAACTGAAATTATTATATTTTAATTAAATTATAGTATTTTATAAGTTATTATTTCAGAATATATGAATATTCAAAGTAAAAAATTTGAAAAGTTAATTAAAATTCAGACTGAGATATTTGATAAAAATGGAATATGAGAATTTTCAATTTCAAATAACCAAAATTGCAAATACCAAAATTATATAAAGGAAGAATTTACTATATTTAATGTTATTTCATAGTGTACACAATTTAATTGATAACTTGAAAAATATTGATTTTATTTTATATGATAATTAAAAATTAATATTAACATTTAATCAAATTCAAATTTTTAAAAAGTGATAATATAGGAAAATTTTTACATTATTAAATAATTAAACAGTATTAACCTGAATGTCCTGTGAGAAATTGAAATGGTGTTGCAGTTTCACAATCAGTAAGAAATATTTTATTATCTCCAGCACCACCACTAATTAATAAATTGAATCTATTGCTTAAATCTTCCATGAAACACAAATCTCTCACTGTTCCAGAATGCATAGTAAGTTCAGCTTCTTTTCCTGTAAATGCATTAAATTATTATTATTAAATAAAAAACTAAAATTAAAACTGAATATATAATTAAATATGAAATATCTATTTAAATTGAATATCTCAGATTAATGACATTTTGCATTAAAAATGATTTAAAGCAATCTGAAAATTGAACAATATAAAACTGCTAAAAAATGATTTAATTGATAAAATGTATACAATTGGGAAAAAAATTCTTTGCAATCTTTTGGATAAATGATATAAATTTTGATAGAGTAACTTATCATTTATCATTATAAATAAATTCCTACATATGAGAAACTGAACTTTTTAACATAATGTAATAAATATTTTTTTAAAACAAAATACTCATAAAACAAGAACAAGCAGAAATATTTTTATGCTATATTTAATTATGAAATACACAGATTAATAAATCTGTGTATTTCATAATTAAATATAGCATAAATCAGTGTATTTTATATTTTTCTTTTGTTAATGCTTGCTTTATGAGATTACTAAAATTAGAGTTAAGTAAGATAATAATTTTATATCATTTTTTTAAAAATTATTATTTTTCATATAAAAAGAACTATACTCTGTCCCACTTCAAGTTAATAGTGACATCATATTAGTGAGACAGTTATAATTCTTTCGCATGAAGAAATAATCAGAATACTTTTCTGTAAAAAAGCTTTAAAAGTATTTCCTGCAATCATATTTCATAATTTTCTCCCGAATATAATAAAAAATCGGTAGTATAAAAACCATTAGTTGAAATTTTAAAAAAATCTAAAAGTGGAAGGATATGATGTTGTGTACTATTTCCCATAGACTAGTGGTCTCCAAACTTTTTTGATTGCATATCCCTAAAATAGAAAAAATAAATGGCACATACCCCCAACTGATTGAGCAGATATCTATTGTAATTAGTGTTTTAAAGAGAAAATAAGGCCTTATGTAATATTCAAAACAGCCATAATTGCACATTTTTATTATAAACATAGATCATATTTTATTGTTTCTTATTAAAATTTAATGAAAGAATGGGCTTGCATTTGTTTAATAATTTCTGAAAATGCTGGTTTGATGTTTTTTGACACTGCGATACGAAGGTCTGGTTTATTTATTTCAATATTTAGTTTTAATACAAGTCGGTGATCTAGTGGCTTGTAGAGTCTACAAACAATATATAAAAATTGTTTTCACTGTACCCGCAGGTATTGTCTCGCATACCCCACTTTGGAGACCACTACCATAGACAATGTTGTTCCATGATATCACTATCAACTCAAAGTGGGATGGAGTATAGAAATAAAATTTATTTCTCCATGAGCAATTACATACATATGGAATGCAATAAAAAATACAAAAATCAGGAATTTTTATATTTAAATATTAATATTTTCAAAGATTCATTTAAATTTGAAATATAAAAAGACTTAGACTTTCTTCTAAGTTTTTATATTGAAACTATATTTTTTTTATTTAGACTTTCTTCTTTATATATATAAAGAAGGAAATATTAATTTATTAATAAATTTTAATTATACAAACAAATATGTTAAATAATAATAATTAACAGTACAGGAAGTTTATCATTTGTGATAATTAATACTTATGATATTCACTATCAATTATTTTATAATAATTGCAGCCATGCAGTATGCAATGCATCTTCAATTTCATATCAACTCAAAAATTTTTCCTGAATTATTTACAATGAAATTTCATGTTACAAAGAATTTTACTTTAAAGAAGAAAACATTTAAACAAAATTCCCTAATTATACATTTCAGAAAAAGTTTCAAGATGATCTATATCTTTCAATATCTATAACTCATTAAAGGTTAAAAAAAAGAATTAGATTCCAAAATTCCTAATTCTAATATATTACTACTAGTGAAGTTATTATAAGTTTCCTCATTCTTTACTAATTAGATTTTATGAAAGCCAAATTCTACTGTTCAATATGAAAATAATACTGTAATTTTAAGTAACTATAATTATATCTATATATTTTAAAATAATTTTTCATTGTTTATTTTTGCTACTAAAGTTTGTGCACAAAAATAACTTATATTAATATATTTCACTTTGGTCAAATTACCTAGTATTTTATATTTACTCATATAAATACATATATTTCCTCATTCTAAAATACAAATAATGTTTATTTCAATATTTACTGCACCCTATTTCTTTTTAAAAATTGTTGATATGTAAGTTTTTATCATTATGTAATCTAATTTTCATATAGTATTATGCTTTTGGAAATTATATCCCAAGTTATGATTTGAATTACAATAAAAATTTGAAATACATTCCTCTCATATATTGAGACCTCTTATACTAATTATATTTCAAAAGTTTTGTTATAAATGAAATTTTTATTACCTTCAACAGCAAATTTTTCAGCATTAAATCTCATTAATTTAATTGTTTTGTCATTGGAACCAGTAGCAATTAAGTCACCTGTTGCATTCCATGCCAAGCAATAAATAGATCCTTTGTGATGTTTTAATCTCTTAAATAAGATAGTTGGTTGATGGGGAGTATGATCTTCTCTAAATTAACAATATAAAGAAGAAAAATGAATGTTTTCATTTAATAAGATTATAAAGTGATTTTAATAAAACAAATGCATATTATCAATTAATCTGAAATTAAAATCAATAAATAAATAAATATAGTACTGAATAATAAATTAAGCCTTCCAAACTATAAATATAATAAATTGTTTTTGGGGTTATGAAAGAATTAAGTGACAGGAAATAACTGCTTTCAAAACATCAAATAATTATTTTAATTAACAAATAGTTCTAGAAAGAACTAATAACCTACTTTTCATACAGGCCCACTATTGTGGAATAATTAACAGTCAGTGATTAACAAGTTTGTTGCCAAAGTCATATTCAATAGCATGGCCTCTGTATTAAATTTTATTGAATTTCCTTAAATATTTACACATAAAAATCTATATATTTATATTTTTGTTTCTTTTAAAAAATTTATAATTAGTTTTGTGAATGATATAAGTTCATCCAGTTTTCATAGTTCTATGAAATATGCTTATTTTTCCAATTAGCATAATTCAATTATAAACAGTTTATAATCAGAAATAAAAAAACAAACACCTTCTAAATTTTTCCTAGTTAGATGATTTATGTAGTTTATATTTAAAATACTTCCAGAATTCAAAAATAATAGAAATGCAGTTATTGTATTTTTATTTATTTTTTTTAAATTTGTTGAAATTATTTAAGTTTTCATCATTGAGGAACCTAATTTTTATATAGTATTAGATTTATGGAAATCATGTTCAAAGCATAAACAAAAGTATAAAAAAAATATTAAAAATATAAAAGTATTAAAAAAGTATTTTTTAAAGATAAAGAAAAATACTTTTTAAATTTTTCATTCCTGAATTAAATCAATACATTTATTTATGATTATTTACCATTCTTTTTTTGATTTCAAAATATAAATAACAATCAAAAAAGCAAAATATAAGTAACAGTCAAGAAAAGCTGTTCTCTCTATTAAATTCTTGAAAATAAAATTATTTTGCTGATAATATTTTTATGAATACAAACAATGTTGTTATCACCAATTTGTTTATAACAGTAATAACTTTAATAGAAAAATTTTCCTAATATTGTACAACAAAAACATATTTACAAGAATAATATTCATAAAACACACCACTTAAACAATTTTATGTATAATTTATAAATAAGACAGCCATTCACATGTAGCTAGTTTTATCTGAGATTAAAGACAACGTTAGTTAGCAACTACAATATAGAATGAAATATATACTTATAAAGAAATATTTGAGAAAATTAAATGGGAGACTTGATCTTAATCATGTTAGAGAAAATTGCTTTTTAAAGAGCAAAGATAATCAGTTGTTTTAATCTATTATAATAAAATTTTTAAACAAAAGTTTATTTTGAAAATATTATATTATTAATAACTTATTTCCTGCAGCTACTTTTTAAAATTAAAAAAATTAATTTTAATTATAAGTTCTCTATTACACTGCCAATAAGTTAAAAATATAATTAACAGCACTAAGGCAGGAAAATTATTCATATTTGTTACTATAATAATCTACATGTTTATATATATTTATTTGCATATTGTATGTTAATTTGGCATTATTTATAATAATTTTACATATTTATTGTTATTTAATGCACTCTACTTAAAAATATTTTAAATGTTTGAAAAGTTGTTCTTTACTATTTTAAATGTTTGAAAGAAAGTTCTAAAAATTGTATAGAATACAGTTTGTTCTTCTAATACTCGATGTAGCTGATGAGGATTTATTAAATTGAAAGCGCTTCTATGTTTACTATAATTTGATTATTATGTATAATTTTCCTGCCTTAGTGCTGTTAATTATATTTTTAATTTTAATTAATTTATATCATAATTATTTTGAAATTAAATAAAGATGTTTGAGCTGGCATGAAATTAAATAATTTTTTTACTAAATTTTTAATTTTGATAGTCTATAGAAAGTAATTCAACTTTTTCTTGACTGATCATAGATTTTTGCAAAATTTGGTTTCATTTTTAAATTATTTATTTTAATTTTTCATTTCCATATATTTTATTGTTGTTGGATGATTTTATTATTTTGGTTAATAAATTTAATTATATTCTTATTTTGAAGTTACAAAAAGTAGTAATAATAATTTTATTTATTTAGAGTTGAAATCAGCCCAGTTGTAATAGATAACATTAAACTTCATTTTCCAAATAAATTTTCATTTATTGCACCTGCCAGTTCAACAAAATTTATAGAATGTAATTACATCAGATCAAAATTATTTTACGAGAAATATGGAAGAGATGAAAGTGAAGATGCAGAATTATTTCGAACAAAAGCTTGGAAACTTCTTTCAAAAGCTAAAACCTTATTGGATCATCTTAATATACCATTTTGGTTAAGTAGTGGTACCTGTTTAGGTAATGTTTAATAATTATTTTTATTATTATTATTATTATTATGTGAAAATTCTGTGATTCTTATATCATTTAATTTATAGGCTATTTTAGACAATGTGATTTCATACCTTACAGTAAAGATGTTGATATTGGAATTTGGATTAAAGATTATAAACCAGATATCATTCCAGCATTCTCTACACATGATCTTCCATTAACCCATTCATTTGGAAAGGTAATGAAAAATATTTTATTTGATTCTATTTATATTCTAAAATAGTAGTATAGAAATGAATTTAATATATCAATTAAATACTAAATCAGAATAGAAAGCATAATGCTAAAATTAACTTCTGTTAATTAACACATTGTCAACCATATCCCATATCAAAAATAGATATGCAGTTTTCTACAATTGGCTAAGCCTATTTTTTAATACAGTAAGTCCCCAATTTATGCAGTTAATTTGTCTCAAAAATTTTTGTGTAAGTTTGAAAACCTTATAAATCTAACAATGTTTAAATTTGTTAAATATGAATACATGCATTAATAAACAGAATAATTAAATGAAATTTATAAGCATAATTTAAGTATAGATAAGAAAATTTAAGATCATAAATAATGTTTTTGTAAAAAATTATATTGCTTAATGAAGTTTTTATTTGTGATTTATAGAAATTTAACAAAAATTTAAAGACTTTTGTATCTACGTATCTCTAAAATCATAAAAATTGAATCTGTAATTATGGGGCTTACTGAATTGGCAAAATAATTAAATGCTAGGTTAAGTTATTCTCATTTTTTATGTGTATGGTTCTTTGTTACATAACAGGAAGCATATTTCTATAGATCTGATACAAGTACTTCCATTTATGAACAAATTTTCAAGTTTTATTTATTTTTTGAGAGAGGAAAACAAATCAGCAGCTTTTTCCTGCTTTTCTTATTGTTGTGTAGATAAGATTGAGGTTTTTAGAGGAAGTGGAATCTTGAAATTGTTAGAAGAAACTTTTGAACTATTCTTAACATCAATGAAAAATTAGAATATGATAAAACAAAAAATCTCATAATTGAAAATTTCTAATTATTAGTTTACAGCAGGGCTACAGCTTACAGCTTTTCCTGTTGTAGCTATCCACAGAATATGTAGAAGAAGAATCTCCAAGGCAGGTTCTGAATGGATTCTTAACTATCTTCATGTTAGAAAATGCACTTTCATACAAATAAGTACTACCAAATGCTGATATTACTTTATGCTGATATTACTTTCTGACCAAAATCACAAAAGTTAGGAAAGCGTTCATTAAACACAGCAGTTTACCCATGTGATTTGTTATGAAAAAGTCATTTTCCCACTGCTACTAATATACTCGATTTTCATTTTCTATTTTATGTTTTTCTCACTCATTTCACAAATGCAACGAACTCGTGGTAAAATAAAAATTAAATTAAATTAAAATGTAAAATATAATTAAAACAGAATCTCACAACAACAGTCACTCAATCACTGAAATGGTGAGTGTTAGAAACCAAAAAATGACTAAAATACAATCACAATTCAAAACTATAAACTGAAATAGCTAAAACTAAAATTGACGTGATTGAGTGTTATAAAAATTTGATAGCTTGTTGATCATTAAATAATTACTAATAATTAAGAAAAATTAATTAATTGAGTTAATATAATTCAATTTTAGGATTCTTTTTATTAATCTCTTAAAAAAGTAATAAATAAAAGTGGAAAAAAACATTAAAAGGTAATATATCACAGATCATGAAAGCCTCAAGGGCCGCACAAACTGGCTTGGCGGGCTGCCTTTTGGACAGCCCTGATCTACAATATACTACAAATATAGATAGGCTAGAAAAATTTCTATAGAAACCATATCAAATTTGAATGATTATTACAAAAATTTGCAAAGTCGCTAATTCTAACAAAATACCGATAATAATAAAATAACTTCAACCTAACAGTTTTAATGACGCTGCAAATCCAGAGTCTGCATATCAAATTTGAATGATTATTACAAAAATTTGCAAAGTCGCTAATTCTAACAAAATATCGATAATAATAAAATAACTTCAACCTAACAGTTTTAATGACTCTGCAAATCCAGAGTCCGGCCTCAGCTCAGGTCTTTTTATTATTTCTACAATAAATATAATTATATCAAAAAAACAATTTATCAATAATAAACATCTACCTGACAAAAAACCGGAACCAGAAAACTTACAACAAAAAGATCAAATAAGTGTTAGATCTAAAACAACAAACAATGTTAGAAAACACTTATATTAATAAATTGAGTAAATTCTCAAAGTTTAAATAATAAAATATAAATTTATTTCACACAAAACACAAAAGTGTAAACAAAGCTTTATTTAAGCAATAATAAAGCACATTTCAAATTATCAACCAAACTTATTTAATCCAAATTCAAATATCCAAAAATCAAAATATTCACAATAACTATATCCTTAAATACTAATTAATACTACCCCATAGTATTAATTATATACCTCCACTACTGATACAAACTTTAAACCATTGGAGATTTTACAAGAAAATTATTTGTCACTTAATCAGTTCCATTTCAATACAAACACCTTAATGTATAGTCAGACATGTACAGTTTTATATTAAGTTATTACAGTCCCGCATGGTTTCATTTACATAAATTCATATAACAAGTTTAAATTTATTAGTCTGCAGAGTAAATCAATTCATGTCATCCTCTTTACAATTAAATTATACACCGAACAAAACATCGATAAGAGATCATTCTTATATTCTCACATCAGATCAGTAGTAAACTTATTTAGATTAGATAATGTCAAGAACCGAGAGAATTCGTTCAGAAGACAGATGTCTGTTCCATAACATGTGATTGCTAACTGCTGAGATGGAGAATGTGAAAAGTGAATTAACTCTTAAATTAAAATATAATACATTAAATAATACCAAAATAATGATAAATAATAAAAGAGCATAATAAAATAATAATAGGATAGATCAGAGTTAACTTCTTCACAAATTAATTTTAATTAAAGTTATGATTTCTCCATTATATCTTAATGTGTATAAGGATTGGTATTGATTTCTTTTTACAGATGTCAAAAATTTAAATTTTTTGAAAAATTTTGATCCTATATGATTTTTTCATGCTTATTTAACATTTTATTGCTTATTTAATATCATGCTAAATAAATTTTTCACCCAAATCAAAAGCTGTTTGCTATTTTTACTATAAAACATTTTTACTTCTATGATTTTTATTGAATTTTTTTGTTTTCCATACAAAATTTGTAAGATTATTGATATTTAATTAATCTTCATTTTTAATAAAACTTTTCTGATGAAGTTATATGTTTATCTTCAGAAAAAATTAGAAATTACTAAAATTAGAAAATATTCTGTTATTGACATCTATTTGAAAATAAGTCCTGATCATACTGATCATATGAGATTTTTCAATAAGTTATATTATCAAATAATGCAGCAAAATATAATGATTTTGACTTTTGTAATTTTTTGTTAGATTTAAGAATTATTTTTTTGTATTACTTTGTAATGTATATTTTTTAATAAATATGCATTTTTATAAAATTTTGAGAATAAATGAGTATGCACCAAAAATCTACTATTGCAGTGTAACCCAGATTTTATGCTATCACTGTGTGTCAGATTCACTTTTTGTGTTGCATAAAATGCAAATATTAACAGTAGAGCAACTTTTGTGGCAATTTCTTTTTGCCATCACTGTACATTTTTCTCCTGCTCTTTATATACTTATGTTTGCTTTTATTTTTATATACTGGACAAATTAATTGCTTTATATTTTTGGATTTTTGATGTCAAGTACAGTGCTTTATTTTTTTTATGTTTGTATGTGTTTTTTGTTTAGATTAAATTGTTCAAGTTCAAAGACTGCACAGCACTATTAGCAGTTAAGAATAACTTTTTATTAAACCTTTTATAAACGTTTTCGGCAGTTATACCATCCTCAGGTAATGTTCTTTCCATAGTAACAGAACAAGTTCTATTACTATGGAAACCTCATATTTCTTCCATTTTTAAATTATGTTTGATTGCTGATAAGATCATTACCTGAAAATGGTATAACTGTCGAAAACATTTGTAAAAGGTTTAATAAAAAATCCATCCTCAGGTAATGTTCTTTCCATAGTAACAGAACAAGTTCTATTACTATGGAAACCACATATTTCTTCCATTTTTAAATTATGTTCGATTGCTGATAAGATCATTACCTGAGGATGGTATAACTGTCGAAAACATTTGTAAAAGGTTTAATAAAAAATTTTTCTTAACTGCTAATAGTGCTGTGCAGTCTTTGAACTTGAAATATAAGTATAAGCAGTTGTCTAATAGTTTATGGATTAAATTATTTCAAATTCTTAATACTCGATTTTTGATTAAATATTTTGTTGATTAATTTTTTTTATAAAGCTGACATTTTTGAAATTGTTTAAATTACCAGATATTTTCAATTTAAAAATGTAGAAAAGAAAGAAAAACTTTCTAACTTGAAACAAAAGTTTCTTTTTTAAAAAAGTGAATTCAATACAGTAATAAGAATGTGTCTCACTAACAAATTTGAACTATTTCAGCATTAAATACTATCATAAAATATCAAGGTATTACTATATTTTGTATAAATTGTCTTTCCCTTAATTTACGTTTTCTCTCATTTTACACAATTTTCATTTTTCTTATTAGAAAATGTAAAACTGAATATTAACACTATAAAAGTGATTTTTATACAGAGTGATCTGTAAATCAGTGGCATAAATTAACAGATATATTCTAAGGTCAAAAATAGCATAAAATGTCTTATGAACATAGGTTCAAAAATTCTTGAGTTATCAAACAAAAATGTTGTGTGCAGGAATGGTTGAGAGGGCAAGCAATCTTTTAATGGATGCTATATTTTTCTGAAGACATGCTGCACCCATTGAATATCAAAGATAAAGACTTTTTTTAATATTGAATGTGGAAGAAATATATCTTCAGAAAACATTTAAAAATATATCATAAACTTTTTATTACTTTTTAGTTTATTTTCTATAGAAAAAGGAGGCATACAAGATCACCATCCTGCTATTTAACTATATATATGTAATAGTTCATCAAATTTTTTAAAGTTATCATGTAATAAAGATGAGAGAATGATGATATACTCTGTAATTTTATTAAAATTTTTATTTATCATTGACACAAGATGGCACCAAGTGTTAAGAGAGGCTAACATTTGGCTTACTTTCATTGGTCCTATATCTTTACTTTGATTATTATTTGTATAATTTAATATATAAACTAATTGAATTTAATGATTTTATGTTTTAATCTTTTAACTTTAGTCATTCCAAAATATTTGACAAGTTTGGAAAATAGGTGATTAGTTATTTTTGGAGATGCTCGTTTAATTTGTAAGCATTGTTTACAGACAAAAGTTACCATAAAACAAAAAAAAACATCTCCATAGTTACAGAAATGAAGTCTATAAAAAATTTATGGTTTTTAATGTATAGTAATGTGTGTGTCACGTTAACCGAGCATGAAATGAAGTCTATAAAAAATTTATGGTTTTTAATGTATAGTAATGTGTGTGTCACGTTTTGTACTAATAAAGTATGCTCGGTTAACGCGAATATACTTTGTGTATAAAGTATATTAGAAAAAACTTGATTTTGATTATTTGCATACTGATTTCTTCTAAAGTTTTAGTCGTTCAGTTCTTTAATGCAACCTTCATAATGTCCAGAAGATTGATAAAGTTATGAATTTATATACCTTTCCGCTCTTCGATTTGAAAAAGATTTATTTGGATGAACATTAAAATTCGTAATGCTGTGAACATAATTTTCAAAATATGTTTTTTATTGATGTAATTTTGCCCTTATTTGAGCCGCTCACTTGCCAAATCGATTAACTCCACAAAACAAAAAGTAGAGAAAAATAATAAAATAATATAAATTGTTTTTTAAAATTCCCTTTAAAATATAAATTCAAATAATGAAGAATGTATTATTACAGGTATGGCTTTTATCTAACAACATATAAAATGCATAAGGTAGTATATCCTTGGAGCAATTGTTATTTTTATCACAATTTTTGTGTAACTGATGGAGTTAATGGTTTTGGCAAGTGAAAATTAAAAAAATAATAATATCATCGATTTCAATCTTGAAAATATTTTAAAAAATAAGTTAATGCAGTATATATTTCAAATGTTAAACAAAAGTTTGGCTGCTAAACAATGTCAGAGCATTGCAAGAACGAGGCCGAAGGTTTTTATTAAAATGCTAGATAAAAAGTAAAATTTTAAAAGTTCCTTATAAGTTATAAGGAGCCTTTAAAATTAGACGTAGCTGATTTGAATTTTTAGGGGCCCCAAAGCCTTGCTCGTCCAAAGGCCCCTTAAAATGCAAATCCGGCTCTGGTCACACCCCACTCAGAAATTAAATCGGTAAATTTTAATAATTCGACAAAATTTAAATCAGCCAAGAATTGATTGTATAATGTATACATATATCTATAATAGAAGAAAAAAATTAATGCCAATTAATAGCATTCAAAATAAAAATAATTCGTTTATTAAAGACAAAGATTTCAAAAATGTCATGTTATCAAAAAAGATTTTTCTTCTGATAGCATGATAGAAAGTGATGTCTAATTACCAATAAACATCACTTTCTATCACTAAACCCTTTCAAATTTAGATAACTGGAATAACTTCTGCATAACTCTAAAAACCTGGTGCTGGTTCATAAAAAAATGACAACATTGTATTTTCCTAATACCGAAATATTGTTAAGAATTTACTTAACTATGCCTATAAATAATGCAATAGGAGAGAGATCTTTCTCTGTTTTAAAACAAATTAAAAATTAAGTAATTCAATAGGACGGGAAAGGCTAAAGTCTTTAGCAATGCGTCGGCGGATTGCCGCATAGTAAAACTTTGGCTTACCACACTAGAAGACCAGGTTCAAATCGGGTCCTACACCTCCAGTTTTTTAGGAGAGGTCCGGGCCTGGCCCGTTGAACCCCATTCTTCAGCAATCCAGTTGATGATATGAGTATTGGCCAGCCTGTGAAGAGCTCTATAAGTGGCCGCCGCCAGATACAGAATATCGAGGATATGGCGGCTTAACCTAACCTAACCTAATCTTTAGCAGTTTGCTATAGAAAAAAAATATTCTCGAACGGCTAGACTGCGATGATGATATTGACCAATTTTCTGAAATGAAAATCCGAAAACGAAAAATTTAAATTTTTTAAAGGCTGATTAATTATTATAATTATACAGGGTGGCTAAAATATATGGAAACGGCTGAACAGTTTGAAAACAGTTTATCAGAATTCTTTGAAATTTGGCATGATGTTAGGTACGCTTACATCTTACTATCCCTATTTTTTTCAACTTTATATCGTCATTTGTTTTCGAGATCCAAGACAAACTTCACTTTTTTAAAGGGCACTAGGAACCTACGGGTCAATTTGACCCGTAGGGCCCTAGTGCCCTTTTTTTTGTCAACAGATGACGCCACTTTCCACTCAGTAAGAGTACTAAGTGAAACAAGCCCTTCCACAGGCTGCCCACCCCTGCGGAGGGGTCAACCGGATTGTGGAGGACGGGGATTGACGGGCCGGGCCCGGACCCCATGATAAATATTTTCAAGGGGTGGGACCCGAGACTCGAACCCGGGTCCTCCAGAGTGGAAAGCCGAAGCGTTTCCACGCGGCCAATCCGGCCGACCCCTAGTGCCCTTTAAAAAAGTGAAGTTTGTCTTGTTTCTCGAAAACAAATGACGATATAAAGTTGAAAAAATGGAGATGTTAGACGTGCTTACGTCCTACTATCATGCCAAATTTCAAAGAATTCCGATAAACCGTTTTCAAAATATTTAGCCATTTCCATACATTTTAGCTATCCTGTATATATATTTCGTTATATCAGAAACTCTTTTATTATATAATGTATTTGAATTCTCTATCATTATTAAAAATTTTAAGTGACATTATTTAAGATTTCTTTAGAAATAACTTATATAAATGGGGCCCCAATTTAAAGTTTGTCTAGGGCCTGCAAGAGGCATAATCCGGTGCTGTATATACAGTATGTATATATACAGTATACATACATATATATATAAGACCAGTGGTAGTCTGGATGTCGTCCGTCTGAAAAGCTGAAATGGGCGCACCCAAACAAATGACAAATTGTTTTTATTTTTATCCTAATTACATGGAAAAAATTTACAAGAAAGAAATTAAATTACACATTTGTTCTTGAAAACATTTTATTAAAATTTCTTAGTTCTGATGTTAACAAAATTATTTATAATATTTTTAATGTCTAAGTTTTCACATGTATCATTTTCAATAGCCATTAGTGGTCTGCCGGATTGGCCGCGTGGAAACGCTTCGGCTTTTCACTCTGGAGGACCCGGGTTCGAATCCCGGGTCCCACCCCATGAAAATATTTATCATGGGGTCCGGGCCACTATCCCCGTCCTCCACAATCCGGCTGACTCCTAGTGGAAGGACTTGTTTCGCCCCGTCACTTAGTATTCTACCTGAATGGAGTGTGGCGCCATCTGTTGACAAAAAAAAATAGCCATTAGTGTTAGACTTTCTAGCCTTGTGTGTAACATACTTGTTCTTAAATACGTCTTAATTAATTTGTTTCGGAAAAAACGCTCAATCGTTTCTATATTAATAGGTATAGTTTGGGAGAAAATCTATTTTTATGCAGAATATGTAAATTTGCAGCAATTATATTGACTTACCTAATTATTATTATTATTTAATTCGTTTAAAAAAATTTAAAGAAAATGAAACTTCATACTAACACTTCGAAATTGCGCCCGCCTGCAATGCAGGCCCGCTTTCGCCGATCCTGTATAGCCAGAGTATCCGGCGTTTCTTGAGATTTAAGCATTTTATAATAAAATATCCGTTTAAATTACGAATAATAAATCAATATGCAGAATAATATTTTGTAATAAAATATATTTTTAAAAAGTTGATTTTTTACTCAAATTATATTAGGTCTTGAATAGTTATAGTCATATTGTATATTTATTAATTTCTTTTTCAGATAGAAGATAGTTTTGAGTTATCTTTTAGAGATGATGATATTAAATTAGATGTTTTTTTCTTCTATGAAGAAAGAGATTATGTATGGAATGGAGGAACACAAGCCAGAACTGGGAAAAAATTTAAGTAATTAAATATTTATATATATTATTTTATTCGAGGATAATTTTCATTAATTCTTTATAATATTCGGTTTCCATTTTAAAAGATTACGACAAAAAACAAGTTATGTACAGGAACGATAGATATATGACCCTGACAAGTTATACTTTATTATGCAAATAAAGACTGAGACTATAATTTTAATAGTAAAAAGAACACGACCTATTAAAGTGATCGTGATCAGAGCTTGTTTTATCAAATGATGATAAATGTAAAAACAAGCTGCTAGAAATGGAACTAGAAAGACGGACAAAATAATGTATATTAATAACTTTTCATACCTGTTTGAGAAGATTTCCCTGACATATAAGGTAAAATAGCAGAAGAAATGCCAAGAATAGAAATAAATTCAGTTAATTAAAAGACAGAAAAGAAAAAGGAGATACTGATCCGCATCCATATTCGTCTACCTCATATAAAAATATATTGCCATTGCAGTCAAAATGTATTCAGATATTCGATTATAGATGGTTATTTAGGAAAGAATTGCTCTCAAGAAATTGCTATAAAATAATTGTCATTGTTTTACAAGAGTTATAAGTCAATTCTCGTTATTCGCGGATTCCGTATTCATGTATTCGACTATTCTCGAAAATTTATTTGTAACCACAAAATCGATATTCGCGGAGTTTTCGCGATTTGCGGACTCCCGCTGAGCGGCGAAAATACTGTTGCCAATGTAAATCTCTCTCTCTCTTTCTAATAGAGGAAGTTTTGTTACCAAATGTAGTCTCTGAATCGGTTTGTCGGAAAATTTCTCATTACTTATCCTTACTCACTCCATAGATCGCAGGTAGACCAGAATTATAAAATTTATGAATAATATTTTATATTCAATATTATATAAGAAAAGTATTATAAAATAGCTTTCTCCCTATTCTAAAATGAAGACTAATTTAAGCATTTTATAATAAAATATCCGTTTAAATTACGAATAATAAATCAATATGCAGAATAATATTTTGTAATAAAATATATTTTTAAAAAGTTGATTTTTTACTCAAATTATATTAGGTCTTGAATAGTTATAGTCATATTGTATATTTATTAATTTCTTTTTCAGATAGAAGATAGTTTTGAGTTATCTTTTAGAGATGATGATATTAAATTAGATGTTTTTTTCTTCTATGAAGAAAGAGATTATGTATGGAATGGAGGAACACAAGCCAGAACTGGGAAAAAATTTAAGTAATTAAATATTTATATATATTATTTTATTCGAGGATAATTTTCATTAATTCTTTATAATATTCGGTTTCCATTTTAAAAGATTACGACAAAAAACAAGTTATGTACAGGAACGATAGATATATGACCCTGACAAGTTATACTTTATTATGCAAATAAAGACTGAGACTATAATTTTAATAGTAAAAAGAACACGACCTATTAAAGTGATCGTGATCAGAGCTTGTTTTATCAAATGATGATAAATGTAAAAACAAGCTGCTAGAAATGGAACTAGAAAGACGGACAAAATAATGTATATTAATAACTTTTCATACCTGTTTGAGAAGATTTCCCTGACATATAAGGTAAAATAGCAGAAGAAATGTCAAGAATAGAAATAAATTCACTTAATTAAAAGACAGAAAAGAAAAAGGAGATACTGATCCGCATCCATATTCGTCTACCTCATATAAAAATATATTGCCATTGCAGTCAAAATGTCACTTAATTAAAAGACAGAAAAGAAAAAGGAGATACTGATCCGCATCCATATTCGTCTATCTCATATAAAAATGTATTGCTATTGCAGTCAAAATATATTCAGATATTCGATTATAGATGGTTATTTAGGAAAGAATTGCTCTCAAGAAATTGCTATAAAATAATTGTCATTGTTTTACAAGAGTTATAAGTCAATTCTCGTTATTCGCGGATTCCGTATTCATGTATTCGACTATTCTCGAAAATTTATTTGTAACCACAAAATCGATATTCGCGGAGTTTTCGCGATTTTTGTTTTACAAGAGTTATAAGTCAATTCTCGTTATTCGCGGATTCCGTATTCATGTATTCAACTATTCTCGAAAATTTATCTGTAACCACAAAATCGATATTCGCGGAGTTTTCGCGATTCGCGGACTCCCGCTGAGCGGCGAAAATACTGTTGCCAATGTAAATCTCTCTCTTTCTAATAGAGGAAGTTTTGTCAGCAAATGTAGTCTCTGAATCGGTTTGTCGGAAAATTTCTCATTACCTATCCTTACTCACTCCATAGATCGCAGATAGATCAAAAGCCTATTCATATCGTCCACAGGTCCCATAGAAGAATGTGATCCTATGCTTAAATGCAATCTCAAATTTAGGCACCTAACTTCCGGCGCATTTGTTCCTTTCGCTGAAATTTTAGAAGATCTGAGGCAAAAAGCGACTCAGATAAGGTTAACGCAGTTCAGAAAGACAATGTGTCTGTCAGCTGTCACATCAGACATCTTGCAACATTAAAAAACTATCAATCAAAAATAAGATTTTATTTACTACATAGTTAATGCTTTTAAAAATTAAATAAAGATTACTGTAATTATAATACTGTATATATTACTATATACTGTATATACTGTAATTATTTATAAGTAATGTAATACAAATTAAATAAAGTGTCTGTAAACAGAATCTATTCCCTTATTCAGTATTCGCGAAAAATAAATTAAATAAAGGTCTATTCCCTTATTCAGTATTCGCGAAAAATTTACAGAACGTAACTACTGCGAATAGCGAGAATCGACTGTATTTATCTTTGGGTCAACTTATATATATAAGAATTTTTGTAATGAATTTAAATAGACGAAATTATCGTTCAAAGTCGACAGATTGAAATCCCCATTCTATTTTAAATATACTATTAATAAATTTGAATGTACGATTTTGAAAAAGTTGCAAAGTTAATAATATTAGGTAGATGTGGACAAAAGTTGTGCCTTTAGCTACGATCAGTTACGTGTCTATTTAAATCTCATAATGGCTCTTTTTACAGATCATCACGGACTTCTCATACCTATGATAAGGTTAGCGGAAGACGACGAATGGAGATTAAAGCATCACTTTTTTTATACATGGATCCTTGCTAACCAAAGCATATTACGTGCTACTAATTATAATAACCTTTATAGAAATAATAACCATATCACTCTATAAATAGGATGTTTCAAATAAGCAGCAAGCTACTCGTTTAAATTTTGCAATATTATTTGTTCTGTTGTAATACTGTATTTTATAATATAAACGGAAGTTCATAATATGTAATATGATAATTATTATTAGAAGCACCTTTATAGAAATAATAACCATATCACTCTATAAATAGGATGTTTCAAATAAGCAGCAAGTTACTCGTTTAAATTTTGCAATATTATTTGTTCTGTTGTAATACTGTGTTTTATAAGATAAACGGAAGTTCATAATATGTAATATGATAATTATTATTAGAAGTAATGAAAATATTTTACCTCCCTCAAAAAAAATTTTGTAATACATTTGCGATGATAATTACTGTATAGGAGAAGCAATCGAAATTGTGTCGTAACGATGTAAAAAGTTTCTGGTTAAAATCATTTTTTTTTTTTATAAAATGTAAAACGTTTAAACTTAATTACTCGGAAATTAAAGATTATAATGATATATTATTTATATTATACATATTTGGAGAGACAAATTTTTTATATATATTTTCGGCTGCGAAAAAAATTTTTTTATTCTATATATAATATTTTCATAATGTTTTATTTTAATTTTTTCTGATTTAATAATGATTATTATTTTCATGATAAAAATATTTTTTCCTGTCAGAAATTATCATTTAAGATAAAAATTTTAAATGACTATTAATGTATTATTATAAAATATATTTTAAACAGATATATATTTCCAAAGTTTAATTTATGTTGGACTGAATTTCTCGAACTAAAGATTCGTGTTCCATGCCAAACTGAAGACTACATCCTGGCCAATTACGGCCCAAACTGGTTTGAACCATTGAAAAACTGGGACTGGAAAAAAAGTCCACCAAACGTAGAAGAAAATGGACAGTGGCCAATAGAAGAATGGCCCGACGTTATACAATTAATACCAATTCCGGAACAAACATAAATTTTTATTACATCAAATAAACAAAAACGACGTTATACAATTAATACCAATTCCGGAACAAACATAAATTTTTATTACATCAAATACGCTAAGAATGATGTATATTATTATTTCTTTTATGAAGAAAAGTTTTAATATACATTTGTTAATGTTGTTTGATAATTGGTAGCAGCTGTACTTATCATTACATAATTTATTATTGTTAAAAAAAAAAAAACTTGTTTGATAATTGGTAGCAGCTGTACTTATCATTACATAATTTATTATTGTTAAAAAAATATATATATATTTTTATATGGCAATCAATTCACTTTACTTTCATTTGAAATATTGTTTGATCATTTTTGGTAAATAATAAATTGATGTTCATCTCTAAATCATATTTTAAATATTAAGAAAAATATGGATGTATACGAACATTATAATGATTATGTATTTTATGTATTTAAATTTTATATTTTTATTCTTTACTCTGAAGAAATTATAAAAAAAAAATCATTTATATAGTACTGTGTACTCAATTTTAATTTAAGTTAAAAGATTTATCTTAATTCTCGTTTAAAGATCATGTAAGTGTATATAAATTTATATATTAGATACTTGTAATATTAATGATCTAGATTCTAAACTAAAATACTCTATATGTATTTTGATGTGTGTATAGAAATTCTTAATTAATAATCTGAAGATAATTTGGATAATATTATGGATATTTAAAAAAAATAGTAGGCCTATTGTCGATTTTGTTAATCATAACTATTGTCACAGGAAAAATTTTAGTAAATTTATATTTTAGAATAAACTCATTTTTATTAAAATAGCATAGAAGTTTTAAATTGTTGTACAGGAAAGATTTTCTGGATATTTGTCATTTTCATTCATTTGTATAATAAAATATTCATTTTTTAAAAATAAATATCGATTTATTTTTATTTTAAGCATGTAATGTTAAACTTTAAACTTGTGAAAATTTATACTGGAAGTAGATTTAAAGAGAAACTTTTTCAGAGATAAATTTTTAAAAATAAATTTGAAATATAGTTAAGTAATTTTTATCTAGTAATATTTAAAAATACAGTTTCACTCAGTTTGAAGATCCGTTTTAATTCGTAACCGTGTGTTCTGTCAAGATTTTTTTTGCCGTTTACAGAATTTAATTTAGTTAATATCGGTTATGGTTGGTACTGTACATAACGCTCAGTAGCATTGTGATCAGATCTTTATTTTGACATTTTGTGAAAGTTATAATTTCAAGATGTAGCACATTCTGCGCAAATCATGTCTTTATAAGTTTCCATAATCAGTCAATGTTTCATGCATTTGTATTTTATATAGAAATATGTTGTTTTACTAAGAATTTTTAAATATTTTCTATTCGGTACTTAACGCAATATAAAAGCGATAATTTCGATTCTCAGTAATGTATAAAGTTAGTAAATGTAATAAAAATGTTTAAAATAACATTATTTCGTGTATATTTTTTTTATAAAGTGTTAGATAAAGAACAGTAAAAATAATAATTTTAATACCATTAAGTGCTTGTTTTAATTAAAGCACTACAAACCGTATTATCTTGGCTTTTTTCTCAGTCTCAGTTTAAATGAGATATGACAAAAAAGTCGTTTCGCGACTGGATCAGATGAATTATAAAAAGCTTAATATTTTAAAACTCGTTAATTAAAATTTTAGATAGTAAAAAAAATATACTCATAATTGTTTATTATTAAAAAACCAGATGGCCCTACTTATAAAAATGGAGAATTTTAGTTGATTTTATGTATGAATTATATCACATATTTCATTAATATAATAGAATATTTAAAATTTTTAAAAATACTTTTATAAATTTTGCTATCAGATTTTTCATTAATAAATTCTATCGTCATGGTTTCTGATTTTTAAAAATTTGTCTCAAAATACATAAAAACGTTTGATCAAACAGAAACGTGTCCAAAATTATTCTTGAAGATGACCAAATTGGTAA
Organism: Olivierus martensii; assembly: GCA_000484575.1. Lineage (NCBI taxonomy): Eukaryota > Metazoa > Arthropoda > Arachnida > Scorpiones > Buthidae > Olivierus > Olivierus martensii. The sequence goes on along the minus strand of AYEL01052376.1, from coordinate 44,699 downwards.
AGAATTACATAAAAAACCAAATAACGGTATATATCCCAACAGAAAAAGTAATAATAATAAAAAAGTTTTGATTTACACAAACATGTAAATTAATTTATTAACTGTCAATTCTTGTGACGCGACATAATATCCAACTAAAACCATAAATAAAAAACAGATTCCATTATAGTGAGTTTATTCAATAGTATCAAAGTCGAAACCAGTTGTTAGTTATCACCGGATGCTCTAGAGAACAAACATCTACTTGAAAGAAGATAGCTTTAGACTTCATTTATAAAAATGCTTGAAGTTTTAATACTTTCTACTATATGTGGCAGGTAAGTTTGATGTATATCTTTGTCTTAAAGTATTGTTAAGGTCTATATAAATTATATTAAAATAACAAACTGTGCTGCAAATTTAGCAACTAATCAAAAATTTTAATCAATAAAAAACCTACGTTCGAAGTTTAAATACTTCCACATCTGGAGTTTTTCTTAATAAATTTTTACTATGGATAGTTATTTGTATATTTTTACAGTATATACAGTTTAACGTGTACTTGCCGAAAAAGAAAAGAAGATATAAAACTATCAAACCATTGTGGGTTTGGTATATGTTCTCTAGCTTGTGGTTAGCAAGCAAAAAAAAAAAAAAAAAAAACATGCGCTTTTGATTCTAAACCTAATTAACTTATAGTCTATAAAAAAAAAAAAAAAAAAAAAACTCTACCTGAAATATATTCGTGAGAACTAAAACCAGAATCGACTCCTGGTTTTATCTCGCTTTTACGGTTGCAAAGATTTATTATGCCATTTATAAATTAAAAGAGTATCATATTGTCACGTTTTGTGGGTTTACGAGTTCGTACAGATTAATAGAGTGAGTACAGCTATATTTCGTATTGTTAAATGAAAACAAAAAAATTTCTTGGGGTTTTATTTTGATTGTTTTGCATTTTGCCATTTATAAATTAAAGATTATCATATTGTCACGTTTTGTGGGTTTACGAGTTCGTACAGATTAATAAAGAGTGGTTTACGAGTTCATAGAGATTAATAAAGAGTGAATACAGTTATATTTCGTATAGTAGTATTCTATTTATATTAATAAAGAGTGAATACAGCTATATTTCGTATAGTCCAATTTATTACACAGATTAATAAAGAGTGAATACAGTTATATTTCATATAGTCCCATTTATTTACACACAAAATAAACAATCTAGTTTCAAACTAAATTCAATACAAAATCCGATAATTATCTCATACAACACTAATCATATAGTCCAATTTATTCACACAAAACAAAATAATCTTGTTTCATATAAGAATTCAATACAAAATCCGATAATTATCTCATACAACACTAATTTATGTTTTTAATTCAGAATAACTCACAGTTCTTCTTCTTTTTTGTTTGCAAATGATGTTCGTAGACCGATTTGTTCGTGATCCGAGGTACCACTGTATATGTAAAGCAAGTGGTTATACACAATTAAATAAGACTCTAACTTTTAAAGACAATAAATGCTATGGAGGCAAAAATAGCAAGGAATGTGAATAACTGTTGTCCTTTGTGCCAATATATCTGGAAAAGAAAAACTTAAAATTTTGCTTATAGGTAAAAGCAAGCAGCCAAGATGTTTTAAAGGAGTGAAGTCATTAGAAGTTGACTATGAATACAATAAGAAATCATGGATGACAAGTGAGATTTTTGAGAATTTTGATAAACAAAAAAATGACAAGACAAGAGAAAAGTTGTTCTTTTCATAGACATATCCTTCTTCCATTACAAAAAAATTAACAAATGTGAACCTGATATTTTTTCCTCCAAACATGATGTCAAAATTACAACCAATGGATTAAAGTGTAATAAAAAATCTTAAAATGCATTATCGAAAACAGATTCTCAAGAAACTAATTTTTGTACTTGAAAATGATCAATGAATCCATTGACAATGTAATTAATCTCAGAGTGTGTATATCAGAATTAGCAAAAGTGTGGCAAAATGATGTAGCGGAAATAATACAGAATTGCTTCATAAAAGCCAGCTTCTCTGAAAAGTCTGTTGTGGAAGAAGTTAATGTACTATCACACATTGAGGAATGTTGGAACCAGGCACAATAAATGACAAAATCTCACTTAATGAATATTTAAACGTGGATGAAGACGTTATCGTAGCAGAATATCCGACAGATGATGACATTTTAAGTTCAATAAAAAATAGTGAAAATCAAGATAAAGACAATGAGGCAGATGAAATAGAAGTTCCTAAACCTTCCAAAAAAGAAATAATGGCTTCATTTGAAACGATCCGCCAAAGGTTTTGATTTGCAGAAAATGTGCCCAACAATATTTTTGAGTCACTCAATAAATGAGTGACTCAAAAATATTATTTACACTTTTATATTATTTTATACATTTTTACAGATTGAAATTATTTCAGCAGGATATTCGAAATTACTTTACATCTGATAATTAAATACAACGTTCTAAATTATTCTAATTTATTTTGTTTAATAAATGCATGTTTTGTCCATCTTATCTATTACATGCAGCAGACTTTTAATACATTAATATACTGTATATATATTTTTAAACATTAAAAAAAATCATTTGTTTATTTTTTTCCTAAACTTTTTTCAAATCATTTAAGTTGGAGTTTTACAAACCGTGAGCCACTATTGCCATCAGGGTGCTGCACTGTGAGCCACCATCACCGCCGTCAGGGGGCCGCGAAAAAGGCGATATAGGACAAAATATCACTTAACTGCTGTACTACATTAGAGTAAATTCAGGTTTCTATATAACGAAGTTTCTATATATCGAAATTTTTCTAAGATACCTTCAATTTCGATATATGGATGTCCGACTGTATATATAAACAAGTATGTTCTATTTAATTTTTAATTATGTTTATACAATCTGACAAATACATTATTCCTAAATAAAGATGATAATACAGTGGTACCTCGCAACTCGACACTAATTCATCACCAAACTAGTGTTGAATTGCAGGACAGTTTTTCCTATATACCGTATTTATTTGAATCTAAGCCACACTTTTTTCCAATGTTAATGCTACTGAAAAGCGGGTACGGCTTAGAATCGAAGGTGGAAAATTCGTTGGATGGAAGAAATTGAATTTCCACCACTTTGAAATGAAAAATGTAATCATCCATTCTGGCCACCTGCATCAATGACTCATCACATTCCGCAGTTTATCTTCAGTATTCAGTCTAGCCTGAACTTCGTTGTCTGCACGTATTGATATTTAGGAACTTTTTTGTATATGCTTTTTTTAATCCCCAAATACCGTATTAAAAATATCGGCAATGGCATCCAGACGAGTTCACTATGATGCAAGTATGAAAAGGAAGGCAATTTTATATGCAGAAGAAAACGGAAACAGAGCAGCAGCCAGAAAATTTGATACGGATGAAACAAATATACGTCAATGGCGTAAACAATGTGATATGATTTTTGCTTGTAAATCTTCAACAAAGTCTTTCACTGGACCAAAAAAAAGAAGATATCCTGAAGTAGATGATAGTGTTGCTCAATTGGTACATGACACTCGATCTAAAGCATTGCCAGTTACAATACAAATGCTGCAATGCAAAGGCAAAAGAAGCCATTCATAAATTTAGAATAGAGAATTTTAAAGCATCAAGAGGCTGGTGTGAAAAATTTATGAGAAGGGAAGGATTTTCTTTGAGACAGAGGACTTCAATCTGCCAAAAACTTCCTGCAGATTTCAAAGATAAACTCATGCAGTTTCAACGCCATGTCATCGGTTTACGGACAAGATATCCGTATAAATTCAAGAACATTGGAAACACGGATGAAACCCCCCTGTACTTTGATCCACTGAATTATACTGTAAATTCAAAGGGTGAGAAAGAGGTGAAAATCTTGAGTACAGGATACGAAAAACAACGTATCACTGTAATGCTGTGCGTTACAGCAGACGGCCATAAATTACCTCCGTATTTGATTCTTAACAGGAAATTAGTGCCTAAAAACGAAAATTTTCCCAAAGACGTAATTGTACATGCTCAGAAAAACGGTTGGATGACTGCTGAAATTATGGAAGATTGGGTTAATTCAATGTGGAATAAAAGACCAGGAGGTCTTCGAAAACTTCAAAACATACTTGTCATGGACGTGTTTAAAGGTCATTTGACGGACTCTGTAAAAAAGAAACTGAGACGAAACAATTGCGATTTGGTGATAATCCCAGGTGGTATGACAAACCAGCTTCAGCCGCTTGACGTAAGTATTAATAAGCCATTTAAGGACTACGTAAAAAGAGAGTACGAAAACTGGTTGCATTTGGATAACCAACCTTTAACTGCTTCCGGGAAAATCAAGAAGGCAAGTGCTTCGAAAATTGCAGAATGGATATAGGAAAAAAGTTTCCAAAGAGACTATAATACATTCTTTTAAAAATGTTGCATAACAAATGCATTGGATGGCATGGAAGATGACACTGTATGGGAAAATGGCGACGCCAGCACCAGTTCCGAAGTCAGCTGTGACAGTGGGAGTGATGAATCATTTTCAGAACATGATACTGACGATTAGAGCAATTACATGTTTATGTATGTATTTAAAAGTTTCTTAATACTGGTAAAATAAATTAATTATTCACTTCTTATTAGTTCTCATTTAAAAATTTTTTTAATTTCGTAAATATTGGATATCGATAAACCTTTTTATATTATTTGTTATTTTTTCACAAAAATGTGTTGAGAATTTGGGGTGCAGCTTGGAATCGATGGCGGCTTAGATTCGAATAAATATGGTAAGACTATGGAAAATAGATTAATTCGTTGTAGGATCCCCATCCCACTCCCCCTAACATGGGTGAGGTGAGAGAGATACACTATATTATTTACTTTATTATATGTAATTACTATTGTATAACACACTAAATTACAAAATACACAATACACATAATTTATTAGCTCTTGAATGTTGGAATAAAGTCTTCTTTATTCTGTTCTACATTTGAATCTATGAAATCAGCCTCAAACTTGCTGTAAATTTCTCAGTTTGATCTGAGGTACATCCTGGAGTTTTCTTCTGCAATTCTTCAAATTAATCTAGCCTTCTCACAGATCACTGCCTGAGTTATGGATCTCCCTTCATCTATCTTTATCTAATCCAGGAGAGAAGCAGCTTTTCCATCTCTTCATTTATTAAAGATCTATTCTTATCAGAAATCTTTATTGCTCTAGCAGACACTAGTACCCATAATCTTCTTTCTCTTTTGCAAAACATTGCTATATTGTCCTAGAATGCCATATTCTTGAGCTACATCTGTAATTGTTTTACCTTTTTTTTTTTCTTGGCATATTTTACGCCCCTTTCCAATCAGGGAGATTACTAAGGGATGGGGCCAGTTCCAATCACGAGCTGCACCTACACCCATGAAGGGGGGCTGGATAATAAAGGATGGGGATCGCCGGGCCAGGCCTAGCATCCCGAAAATCTTTTTCGGGAGCTCCCAGACTCAGGACATGAACCCAGGTCCTCCTGCATGACACACCAACAGTGTTACTACTCACTGTCTGGCTGCCATTGTTTTACCTTTCTGAACTTTTATCTACAACTTTTTTCTTCTTCTCTATGCTCAATCAAGTGTTCTTCTTTACTGAATTATTTCTCTCTTCACTTCTCTTTGAGCCTATCTCTAAATTTCACTCAAAAAATAACAATTACTATGGATGTGCAAATTTTTTACTTTCTGAAAAATGTGGAATTGAAAATTAAAACTAACAACATGAGCAAACACCAAAGCAGCCCAACAAGAACAGACAAATAACCATGCAAATGACATCACACAATTCCATGCATGCACATACGCCTTTCTGCGAAATTCAACTGTTGAATTGCAGGACATCGAATTATGAGGTACCACTGTATTACAGTACTAAATACCTTACATAATGTTATGCAAATTTAAATGTTAAGATAAATGTCTGTTATGATTCAACATTAAAAATGAATAGAGAGAGAGAGAGAAAAGCAGAAAGATACAAGGCAACAATTAGACCATACACAAGCTATTAAATTCTGTTGTGAGATATCATGTGACACAATATTTTATTAAATGTTGTTATAAATCACATAATTATATGGCACTAACATTGGAATTTTGGAAAGCTGTGGCACTAATGTTGAACTAACAATGGATAATAAAATATCAAAACAAATACAGTAAACTCTCTGTTAACCAGCCACTATGGGATCAGACTTTAGGTTGGATAAATAAATGATCATTAATCCATAAACATATGCAAAATACTATTTATAGTTGTAAATCAAAATAAAAAATATACAAAATATATGTTTTTATATATATATATAATTAATTTGCAGTCTATAAATTTTATCTAAGTAACATTTATATAGGTTATCTTCATTTGCCACTATGATTAAAATTGTTTTTTGAAGCAGAATCATAAATTATTTAAATAGAAGCTGAAGCTGATTATAAAAAAACTACTGATCTAATCTGCAGGAACCATTAAGAATGAGCTTGCAAGCTGATTGGGATGGCAGATAGCAGTTTGGGATTAAATATGAACATTCACACATATCTGTATGTTTTTAATAATAGAATTAAAAAATAATAATATATTTGTTAGAAAACAATATATCAGATCCTGCAGCTACCAAAGGACTACTACAAATAAACATAAAATGATCTTTTATATATATTTTTATCGTATTTGTATAATATATTTAAATACATCCAGAAATATTAATTTATAAATAAGCATATATATATCCATATAATTATACAAGAAAACCTGTGCTAGGTTGCCAGCTTTCAGCAGCCAAGATGGTGGCCACCAGATACAGTTAGCAACAAACTTCTTTATTAAACATCACCATTAAAATGCTTGTTTTGTAGTTAAATTGCAATAAAAATTTATTTAATAGTTTAATTGCATGTATTGAATAGCAGATCTAAATTCGAAACCAGAATTGCAAGATGACAAAAATTTTTATTGCACAACAACCACAAAACTATAGCCTAAAACTAATTCAAAATTATGGTGTCTATCTTGGATTAAAGTCCGATTCTTCAATGATCTGTAGTTTTCTCTTTAAGCTCTGGATTTGGCCTTTTCAGCATCGAAATTCTTTCACTAATTCACGCAAACTGATATTAGTTTTTGATTCTTTAGTTTTAATTACCTTATATTGCTGTTCCAGATCAAGGAAATTGGGTTTTTTTTGTTTTCTGACATTACAAAGCAGTCTACTTGAATTAAAATGCTTGTTTTGTAGTTAAATTGCAATAAAAATTTATTTAATAGTTTAATTGCATGTATTGAATAGCAGATCTAAATTCGAAACCAGAATTGCAAGATGACAAAAATTTTTATTGCACAACAACCACAAAACTATAGCCTAAAACTAATTCAAAATTATGGTGAAAACAGAAAATGAAATATTAATTTCAAATTCTAATTATTGTTATAACACAGATGAATGATCAATTTTCAGTACTGTAAAGGGTAATATCTTATTTTTACAATTTTTAATATTTATTTAATATATTGTACTTGAAAATAATAATTAATTTTATTTATAGGTAAATATGTAAATTAATACAGTATTTTCATTATGAATCACTTAATGACATATTTATAACAATTTTTAACTGAAATACTAAAAAAATATTTTATTTCAAAATAATTTATATACAGTGTAGTATTCTAAATCACACTCTACAAAACAAACCCAATATGGCATGAAAATCCCCTATTGGGCTAGTTTTGGCATTTCTGATCAAAACACAATTTGCTGGCCACCTAGTAGATGTTGCAAAGTCGCGGATTTGATTGACTGTCAATAATTCTAATTAAATTAACCTAACGGTTCTAGCGACTCTGCAATCCAGAGTTCGGCCTGAGCTCAGAAAAGTCACGAATTTTAACGAATATCAATATTATTATACAACTAAACCTGACGGTTAGCGACCTGCAAATTCCAGAGTTCTGCCTGAGCTCAGGTCTTTTCTAAGTTCTAACTTAGATTGTTTTGTAGTTAATTATATTTAACAATAACGTAACGTCTAATCAAAGAAACGGAAATCGTTTTTGTTTGTTTTACTGCTAACACATTGCTAATTAAATCTAAGGAAAGAAATCACTAATTAATGTCTGTTTTCGGGATTTTTCCACTTTAAAATGCTCAGTTGATAGAAGACCTAGAGCCCATCTAGCATTTCTGATCAAAACACAATTTGCTGGCCACCTAGTAGATGTTGCACACAAGATGCTAAAATTAAATATCACTGGCCATAGCCATTTTACATAGTTTAAAAATCCTGCAATATGCTTGGGTAGATATTAAGGTGCCACAGCTTGCACTTAGCTCAGGTGGCCACTAGCACAGATTTTTGTGTAATAATAAAATCAGTAAAATAATGATCTTTGTTAAAAATAAATAGGGTGTATTGGAAATTCATTCTATTTATTTTTAACAATATGATGATAATGTTCTGCAACTGAACTAAAAAATTTTATGATCTCATGAAAATTTTTCCAATTTTAATTATATAAGCCAACTGTTTATAAAAATTTTTTCTTTACAAAATTTTTCAGTTTATGTATATATATATTTTTTTTAATAATTATGTTATAACAACAAAAAATCAATATCTATTTTGATCAATGGATTCAGAAAAAAATGACAGGACACCATAATACAAATGATTATATTGTTAATAATTTAAACAATTACTATATATTTATTTATTTATTTTTTTAAATGACAAGGCATATGACCTGATGCCCCTACCCTGAATCTGTCTCTGTCAATCGAAGCTCCGCATAGAAATAATATTTTAACAATCTTGATTATACTAACATCATTAAAACATTTACATCAGTTTTAATGCTATTCATAACTGATTTTTTTTTCATTTCTTATTATTTGTAAATTCTGGAAATAAATTAATTCCATAACTGCCATTCATTAACATCAGCACTACTCATCCCATTTACAATGGACAATGGCCACATCAGATATTGTGCATGTGCGATTGTTGCTTAGCCACCTATTGACAAATTTTATAATCTTTCAACTGTGACACCATGTGCACAAAAGCCTATAATGTATCAAATTATAACATTGTTTGGGGAAAAGCAGTGAATGATATTTCTGAAATGAAAAAGGAAGTTATTGAACAATACTTGGAAACATCCTCAAATACAAGTATATCATTGATAATTATATCAAATCAATGTTCATAGCCAAGCTGAATATGATGAAATGAGCTTTAAAAGGCAAAGATCAAGCAAGCCAAAGAACAGGATACTATTTTGTTGTTATTCTGAAGAAAATGGAAATCACTGATTCATATTATAAACATCCTGTAGGATTAATATTAAAGCAATTTTGTTTTATATTTAATCAATTCAAAAATGCAAAATTGTAAGAAAAGAATTATAACCCAAACTTCAAGAGAATTTTAATCCAAATGAACCTAATAAACTTGCCAAATTTCCGTTATGTGTCTCAAGGGTTAAATTTGGCAAGTTTATTAGGTTCATTTGAAAAGAATTATTTTTATGAATTTTTTCATGCAATTTAATTTTGATTAAATTACTATTTTAATTATTTTATTAAAATGCATAATTAATCTCATTCGTTTTTCTAATACTTTTTTGTTTGAGATCCAAGGAAAAACAGAAGGAATAGCATCTGATTTCGAATAATGTCATTTTGAATGAAGCAAAGGCCTGAAATCACTTTCCACAAAATGAGCTAAACAAACTCATATTCCTTGTAATTTGGAAATATTGCAACATCACCATGAATTTTTATAATCCATTGCTTCCTAATAGCATCATTTTTTGGAAAACAATGCCATATTGTCTCAATAAGCACTTTTCCATTATAATTTTTGCATAAAAGTACTGAGCAATGAATGCAACTCATGTTGTTATGCAATTCCAGTCACGGAATTGTGTTTCATTTTATCACTACAAGGTAGTATGTGTACAGAGTGGACATTGTCCATTGCTAATGTTGCTCTGGGCAATGATCATTAAATTAGTTGTTGTGAGATTATCTATTAATGCGATAATTAAATATTGATATCATAATAGAATTCTACTATATATATTTATAAAATCATTAAATATACAATTTATATCTTATATTTCATATATTTAATAGATATGTGGATCAAAAATGCAGAATTCCCAAGCTCTTTGGAGTCATTTATCTTCACACAGCATTGTACATGAATGCCAAAAATGCCACAGGCGATTTTTACAAAGAGAACAGTTAATGGCTCACATGGAAGTTCATGCGTAAGTATGATTAAAAAATAAAATTATAAGATTTATATTAATTTAGATTATAATTTTTGCTTGAAAAATATTCTTCAATAATAAAGTCTGGAATAAATTACTGATACTGGATTAAGTTGCAATGAGGATCATAGCATCAGGAAAAATTATTCATATTCAGTAAGTTTTTGAGTTTCAATTCTTCATTATGGCAATTCAGTATCTCTAAAAAAATCTTCAGAAATAATTTTCAAATAAAGCTTGCTACAAAAATCAAACATCATAAAGCACTATCTGGAGTATTGAATTCAACTTACACTTTTATTAACTTAAATATGAACGTTTTCGGTGCAAAGCACCCTCCTCAGGTATGTACTACGTACTTCAATCAAATCAAGAGAAGCTTATAATAACAAAATAATTCTAGAACAACATCTTTTTTACAGTTTGAAATAGGTTTTCTAACATTCTAATAGTTTGAATTTAAACAATTTAAAGTTTAACAGAAGAAACCATTAGAACACCTAAAAAATTTTACAGTATAACTTAACAAAAAAAAAAAACTGAACTAAATAATTACATAAATTTGAAAACAAAATAAACTAATATAACATATTTTATATTATCAAATGTCTTAAATAGTAAACTAGTCCTAAGATTTATCTTTGCCTTGCACCTCCTATATCTTTCTCATTTTTTCATTATCTTTTTCTAATTCTCAAATGGCTGGTCTCTTTTCCTATTATGTATCTCCATGTTGGAGGGGGCTCCCAGTTTAACCTGTCATTTATTAGCTTTTCATTGTCCATCCTTTTCATTATTTCTACTGATTCAACTATTACTGGTTGTAAACCTTCTTTAATTGACTTAATCTGCTTTACCACTTTCCAATCTACTTGTAGAAGATAAAACTGCTTAAACTCTTTAATACTTTAAAATAAAAGAACAAAAATAGCACTAAATTGCAGCTGAGGTAAACAATTTTATTAGTTAACATGCAAACGTTTTTGGCCATGTAGCCATCTTCAGGCATTCTATTCTAAGATTCAAAAATTAAAATTCTTACAAGGAATAAAACAATTACGTTTCTATGGCAACTGCGATACATCATATCTCAATATGGTTATAATTAACAAATACATCAAATTAAAAAATGTGTTAAAAGTACAAAAAATAATAAATAATAATAAAAGAAAAATAAGTTATGATAATATAGGTATAACAAACAATGCTGGGAATATTCACAATTAAAGTTCATTGGTGCTTTCTTTTACTGAGGGCATATATCCACGGGTCTGGTAGTTCCCAAGAGGTTCTATCATTTATTAGGTCTTCCTTAAATCTTCTTATTATTAAATCCCGGGAATTAATAATAAGAAGATTTAAGGAAGACTTAATAAATGATAGAACCTCTTGGGAACTACCAGACCCGTGGATATATGCCCTCAGTAAAAGAAAGCACCAATGAACTTTAATTGTGAATATTCCCAGCATTGTTTGTTATACCTATATTATCATAACTTATTTTTCTTTTATTATTATTTATTATTTTTTGTACTTTTAACACATTTTTTAATTTGATGTATTTGTTAATTATAACCATATTGAGATATGATGTATCGCAGTTGCCATAGCAACGTAGTTGTTTTATTCCTTGTAAGAATTTTAATTTTTGAATCTTAGAATAGAATGCCTGAAGATGGCTACATGGCCGAAAACGTTTGCATGTTAACTAATAAAATTGTTTACCTCAGCTGCAATTTAGTGCTATTTTGTTCCAATCTACCTTAATGTCTCTGTTATACGTCTCCATAGCTAATGATGTAGTTAAATTTGCATGCTTAATATCTTTTTTGTGCTCTTCTATACGTGTTGCAATTGTTCTCTTAGTTACTCCTATGTAACTAGATTTTTCGTTTGTTAACACATCTGTTATCAGTATCTTATATACCCCTCTTTTTTCTTCATGCTTAAGCACATCTTTCTCATTACATAATATATCCAATAATGTTGGATTTCTCTTCCGCGCTAACTTAACCTTATTTTTCTTTTCTATCTTCTTCATAATGTTCAGATTCTTTAGATGGTACAGGATCGGTATGTATTTACATTTTTCCTCATTAGGCTTCTCTTTCCTTTTCATTCTTTCTTCAACTTGTATATATACCTGCAATAGAAATGTTTTGTTATAACTATGTATCATACCTACCTTCATTATATGTCAATCTCCTTCTTTAGGTCTTCTTCTGTGCTACTATAAGACAAAGCCCTATTGAAAAAACTCCTAAATGCCGCTTTTTTATAACTCATCGTATCTCTCAACCATTCTGGTATTAAAACCGGTCTATAAGTTGGTTTACGATATCCACTTGTTTTCAGCTATCCATCTTGCTTTTCCAACTGTAGATCTAAAAAATGCACATTATTTTCACTCATTTGATCTTTCATTAATTTAAGCCCGTATTCATCCATTGTGAAATCTTTAGCTAGCTCATCTATATATTTCTCGTCTTTCCATAATACCAGTATATTGTCAATATAACGTATATACAAACATATATTCGGTTGGAACATATATAATTTTCGTTCTTTTACAGATCTCAGTATGATCTCAGTTAACATACCCGCAATCGGGCTTCCAATAGATACCCGTCATACCTGCTTAAATATTTTCCCTCTAAAAACGAAATAGGAATTATAGCATATTAAATATGCAATTTCTCTCAAGAGTTTCGTATCTGGTTGCTCTTGCGGCACATTCTCTAGCAAGAAATGGTATAGATGCAGACAAACTGGTTCCAGTCTTAAAGAGGGGTATAGCGCTTCGTAATCATACGTGGTCATGACTTTATTATCATCAGTACATGTATGCTGTTTTTCAGGAATCTATCTGCTAGATGGATAGATTCCTGAAAAACAGCATGTTGTGTAAAACTGTTATATAAGACCCCAGTGTTGTGTGAAACCGTGCTATATGAGACCTAAAGCCAATTCAAAAAGATCTGTGTGAAACAGTGTTATATGAGACCCAGAGCCAATACAAAAAGGAGGATTACGTTTCAAACCAATTAAAAACAAATAACTTTCTTTAATTCCACATAAGAAACTTTTAAGAATACTGTATTAATAATACAAAACATAAAGAAAGAAAAATTATATGTAAGACCCTAAAAAACAATATACCGTGAGTTTTTCTTGAAACCGAATTATCAGTTAATGAAAATATAATTTGAAACAAAAAAAACCAAAAATTCAAATTTATGTTGATCTCTAACTGTATATAGAGTGCAACAGTATTATATAAACAGTTTTGTCAAAAAATATGGCAGGAGTAAATGTAATCTTTCTAATCTTGCAGAAAATAATCAAATGTAAATAAAAATAAGCTGATTATATATTTTCTATTATATGAAGCTGTCTTTTTTATATAATGCAATATATTTGATGGCATTTGAATGCTTGATGAATGTATTTGATTATAAATGATTCAAAGATTCAAATAAGAGCTAAAAATGTTTACATATTGTGTATAGTGTATTTATATTCTAAATAACTAGGGATTAAAGATAAATAAGTATTAATTTATTTACTTAAAAGTATAATATGAATATAATTTCATTATTTTATGCTATTATCAGAGATGATTGTATTTTCTATAGAAACTTTATCTATGACATCATTCCTAGAATCATCATAACAAGCTATTTGAACAGCAATTCACTTTACTTCTTATTCTTAGATACTATAATAATTAAATAATTTCTATAAACCCAGAAAAGAATTTCATGCACCACTGAATTGTTAAGAAAAACTATCAAAAATAAAAAAAACCTATTTGTTTAATAATGTATGGCTACAGAGTAATAGTTTGATAGATTTTAGGGAAAGAAATTTCTTTAGTTTGCCAATAACCATTGAAACAACTGGAAAAGTTAAAATATACAAAGAAAATTTAAAATTAAATTATTTGTATATTTACTAAACAGATATATTATTTTTATCTAAAAATAAACAAACAAATAATTATTCTAAAAATAAAGATATAATTGATCACAAAAATGGTTATAAATCCTAACTGCACAAAATGAATGCCAAATAAATGGTAAAATAATCATTTTTTACAAAATTCTGATTATTTTTCATTAATTAATTTTTTTAATTATAAAAGATGAAAACAGCATCCAGTCAGCAATATGGAACAATGAAATTGAAATATGGGCATGATGTGCTAGTCCACCTGTCACAAAAGAATTATGTGAAATGCATTTAAGAATTTCATGTTAGCATAAGAGAGAAATTTTGTGGATCTAGAAAATTGTAAATGTGTGCTGTGAGTGTGTTGTAAATTTACAGAACATTTTACTTGTATCATTGTATAAATGAAACAAAATGATGGAGCTTCCAATACAAATGCAATCTTGCAATAGTTATTTCATAAATTTAATTATAATTTCTGACCTCTACTTCATAATATTGATTTTTTAATCTATTTTATATTTATATTAATGCAATATTCTTCTTTTAGATTTTAAAAATATTTATATATATACTTCAGCATTTTGAAATATCAAAAATAGAACAAAAAGAATGAAATGTATTTTACATAATTTCAATAACAGTTAATATATTTTTTACCTGGAAATCCTTCCTCTTCAGAATAATCAATTGTTTTTTTATCAACCCATCTCATATGTACATGATGCTGATGTTGATTGCATTGTTGACGACTAGTAAATCTCATGCAGCATATAAAGCATATATTATCATCAGAGTTTTCACCATTTTCCACTTGAGGTAGCTGTCCTATTATTTCTTCTGGTGGTGCATGAATACCATCTGCCATGTGTTTCTAAAAATATATATAATTTTTCTTTTTATTAATAAAAACATTTTATAATATCCTCAACTTTATAGAAATGTATGTAATTGGAAATATTTATTAATTTAATTAGCACATTGAGGATTAGTAATAGAAATCTACATCTTATAATTGGACACCTATTTAATAAACAGATGATTGTACTGATTAGTTCAATCATTAGATATAAAATAGAATCAATATATACAGAGAATCTAGTATATTAAATAAAAGTAAACAACAAGCCAAATAAGTAAGATAAATCATTTATTCAAAAACGATTTTGGCTATCCATGTAGCCTGCCTCAGTTGCAATGCAGACCAGAGAAGCTTCTCTCCTCCTTTCTCATCAGACTAAATCAGGGAACCAATCAGTGACCAGTTCCTAACATCAATAAAACTGCAGGTGGAAGGTTATCCTTCCAAACATATTAATGAGAAAACCCAATAAACCATTTCTAAAAACAACATTATTACAATTATTATCATCAAACTCTGATATTTTAGATATTAGATAGCAATAATAATATAATACTAAATATAATGACAATCTTAAAAAACATAATTATCTAACCTCAAACTATTCAAAAAAATATCCACATTAAAGAAACATATGGTTTACACCAGACCCACCCGTAAGCTCTTTAACAAAAACAAACATCTTAGATCACTGCAACTATAAATGTATTCTTACAAAATAACATTTCAAGTCAAGTATTGCAATAAACATTCTTTTCATAAATATTGCACAGATAATCAGTTATCGATAAATATTATAACTGAGTAAAAGACCCGTATTAACTAAAATTTATTTGGCTTGTTGTTTACTTTTAAATATCTAAAGTAAGAAGTATTTCATTATGAGTCTAGTATAATTTTCAAATGATGAATATTTGAATTACAAACTTCAGGAATGGATTACATTCATAACAAGAACATCTATAATTTTGTAATTATATTCCTTGGTATTTGATCTGTGTGAGATATGATTCTTATATTAGCTGTATCATAATTTTTGATAGCAAGCTCATTAATTCTCAGAAAGGGATCAACAAAACTATTGAAAACATTGAATAAGAATTTCATTAAAGAGAAAACTTTTGTTGAAACATTTTGTTACAATCATTAACATATATAATATACAAGCACTAAACAAAAGAAAAACTTTAGAAAAATAGATTAATATGCTATGATGATAATTTATAGGAAATAATATGTTTCTTTAAATAAAATAAGTTTTTTTAAGTAAATATATTGATTAATTGAGAAAATATGGTTTTCAGTCAGTGTGGGTTAAAAATTCACTGAACTTTTGTGATTAATGGATTATTTTCTTCACAAAAAAGACAGGAATAAAACAATTATAAGAATCATTATCAAATGTATCCATATCTCTGCATTTTCAGAAAAACAATTTACATAAAAACAGCACTTAAATAGGATAAATAAATTTTTATTTTACTTAAGTGCTGTTTTATTTGATTTATTTTTAAAAACCATTATATTTTTATAGATTAAAAAAACCTTTTCCCCTCCATTTAGTACTTTTATTTTATATATTTTAATGTTTGTAAAAATATAAATTTCTATAATGATTGCTTTCCCAATATCATATTAATTAATAAACAATTAAAACTTTTAAATATGAAATGTTAGGAAAATTTTATAAATATTAATAAATATATCTTGATTTTTAGTATTAAAATTAAATCAATTAAATTATGATATCTCAGTTAAACATAACAAGATTCACATGAAATTTTCAATTTGTTATTTTTTATTTACTTAATTCAATTCAAATAGCATCAAATTTCCCATAAAATTTTTGGAAGATTTTGGCATATATTTTTAAATTTTATCATACATTTCTGTTATTTTACAAAATGCTACTGAATAGATTATTAATTCAATTAAGAAAGCAATATATTTTTACCATTATTTATGACTATAAAGTTTCCTGCTATATGCTTGTAAACAAATTCTCATAAATTATAACAAAATTACCATTAATTTAAATGGAAAAAATTTTAATCCATTTTCCAAAAATTTCACTAGATTGACTAAATAACATTACCTTTGAAAATGACATAAAATTAAAAAATGAAAAAAAAAGAAAATTTTGTCAATAAAAATCAATATATGTCATTGTTTAGCAATTCTGTAAGATATTCTTTGCAAGAAAACAATACTTCACTTTTGGCATTATCAATAACCAATGTTATGCTATGCTACTGAATATTTTTCATAAATAAAACAAAGAAAAATGTAACATAAAAATAATACAGTATATTCAATGACAAAATATCATTCTTTAACATTCATAAAGTTGACATCATAATTCTGGGATGCTTACAATATTGCATGAGATTATTAGGATTTAAATTCTTTAAAATATATTTTATATTGAAATTTGACAGAATATATCTTATATTTAGGAGAAATAAACAATTTAAATTAAAAATAAATATCCATTGTGTACTTTTAAAATTTGATATTTTGTATATGAAGCATGCTTGTGTAGATTCTCTGATATTGTTGGCATGCTTTATGTTAACAAAGCACATATTATATGACTAAAACTTTTACTCTTCAGGTATTCTCATAAAAGCAAACTAAAGATTTGTAAACTAAAATTTTGGTGCAATTATATTTACTTATATAAAAGGGATTGCTTAAATAAGTGCTGAAGACTGTTTTATTAGTAATTATCTTAACAAGCGAAAGTAAATTATATCTATTTTGCATGAAAATATATTGCACGACACACATTTTCTCATATCTCTACATTATAAATTCATCCACTTCAATCAGTAGATTTTTTAAGTCAGAAAATTGCCACAGAATTATAAATCAGTGTAGGTCAGCGACTATCTATATATTATTACTTGATATATATTATATCACAACATAAATATAAAACCATAAAATAAATATACTACTTACCTTAATATCTTCTTCTGAAGAAAATGTTAAAGAACAATTATTACATTTATAAAATAATGTAGATTTAGAATTAATAATAGTTGTTTCCTTCTCTTGTGGTGATTGTTCACAATTAATAAGAGGACAATTAGAGATATGTCCCATTAAATCTCTAGCATCTCCACAAGGTTGCAAACATTTTGCACAAGACCATATCTGAGGACCTGAAAATTTGAATCAATTTTCAGTAATTAATAGTTAATTTCACATTAATATTAATAATTTCATTAAAATATTATTCAATTAAAATATATATGAAAATTATGAAATCTGCTCAAAAACATTTAATACAAATAAACAGTCAAATATAATAGTGAGAAATTAGAATATCTGTTATAATTTAGAAGTAACTATTGAAAAAATAATTAATACAAGGAAATTGAATACATTAAAGAAATAGATAAAAGAATAAAATTGCATGTTTACAAGAAAAACTTTGTACTTAAAAATTAAATTTTTAAAATTAAAATTTGGAAACTGATTTCCTAATAATCTGTTTTGTCTTTTATTCTATACTGTATAACACAAAACAATGAATTTCAAGCACTTTTATGTTAAGAAAAAATAGCAAAGATTTATATTTTTTAAGAAATGTTTTTGATTGGGAAACCAACCCTCATCAGCTTACAAATAAATGAAATATTGAACACAAAAAGAATAAAATAATATTTAAAAGAATTTTTAATGAATCTGTATAATATGAATTATATAAAATTGTATAATAGAGTAATATTTAGTATTATTTAATAAAATAAAATAATTTGTATCTCCTTATTTCAAGTGTCTTTCTTTATAATTCAATAAAAAAATATTTACTTGTTTTTATACTATTATTTGGTAAAAAGAAGAAATTTAGTCAATATATATAAATGAGCTAAAGTATTGTTTATAATATTTGTTCTATATAAATACTTATCATTTTTAAAATGACAAAATAATTAAATAAGAAAAAATATAAATATATATATACAATTACTTTACTACACTTATTGATATTTTTTATTTAAAAAAGCATTTTGTAATAATTCAATAAATGCAGAGAAAATTAGTAATAAACAATCTTCCTTTAATATTTCTATACCGTATTGATGACGACATCAAAATTGTGTAAGTAGGCCTTATATCTAGGTGATGTTGCTTGTATGCACCAATTTTATATTCCTGATCCACAAGTTACATTATAAATAATCCTAAAATTATGATATTTTAAATAAAACAAAAAAAATTAAATGATATATAAACAAATGAACAAGCTGATTATTCCCTATCAATAAACAAAAAACCAACTTCAGTATTAATCACCAAGTGTGGTATTCATTATTTTGCTTCTCAGATAGTTTAAAAACAAAAATTTTGAAATAAAACTAATTTATCAAATGATAAATGTGAAAAACCAACAAAAGCATATTATTTTACAAGTGGCTAAACTTTCCTGAATGATAAATTTGAGGTTCACAACAACTGAACAAAACAAATGAAAAATAGATTATGGAAAGGACTAAGAATACTATACAATAAATTATATTGGTTAGGAAACCAAAACAATAAAATTAAGACAATCTAAACTTGACAATTGGATAAGATGATTTGAATTAAATTAAGAATTAAAGGGTTAACTAAAATTTATATAAAAAATATCTAATATAAAGCAATTTTATGAATCATCACAAAAACAAAGTAAAAATTGATAGTATAAACATTTTTTTCTGATAAAAGAAAAAAATGAAATCATAGGTTCCTAAATTTTGTCTTGTATGTCAGGTGTTTGAGCAGATCAGAAATTCTCTGGTATAAACCAAGCACTGGAGTGTATAGAGATAAAAACTTTTTGTTTTTAATAAATGTTTTTTAGTTTATCTAATAATTTTTTAAATTCTTCTTTATCAAATACAAGGTGCGTTCAAATATAAATTATAATTTATGAATTACAGAAAAAAAAACAAATTAGATACAAAATATTGATGCTATCATTTTTCAATATAGTTATCCTCCTTTGAGATGCATAGGGGCTTCTGTCAGGTAATTTTGTTATTCCATGTAAAAATTTCTTTTGGCCAGAGGTACACTCAGTCTCAGATTCAATGATTTTTTCATTACACATGAAGTTTCTTCTATGTAGAACTGCATTAAGGGTCCAAAGAGATGAAAGTCTGATAGGGAAAGATCTGGATTATATAGTAGATACAAAGAATAGTCCATTTCAATTTTTGAATCATGGTTATTATGTGAGAAATGATATGAAGATGGACATTGTCTTGTAAAAAGTGAATAGAGATCTGGCTTCTTTTTCTCTTATTTTGGATTACTGTTTAACAAGACCCAACAGGAGACTTGAATAACATTCCATGCTCACTGTATATAAAACTGCAAGGAACATCTAGGTGAAAAATAACCTTCACATACAAAAAAAATATTGCCATTATATTGTATGTAAGAAGGTGATCTTCAGGTTCAACCAAATATTTCCAGCTAAATTAGCCCCTAGTTTAATAATTCCAAATTAAACTTTTTGATTTTAACAATTAATTTTCAGATCAAGTCTATAGTGCCACAATTTGTACAATTTCAATTAGATATATTATCTGACTTAGTGGTCTTCACTTTCTTAGGGTGCGTATCCTCTGAGAAAAAAACTGTTGAGAGAGACTCTCGAGAGGGAAATTCACAAATGGACACACCTGAGAGTAGCTCGCAGGGATGTGTCCATTTGCGAATTTCCCTCTCGAGAGTCTCTCTCAACAATTTTTCTCTCAGATGGACATGCACCCTTAGTCTTAGATGATGAAGTCTGATGGCATTGTAATGAAGCTCTTTTTATTTCTATCTTAAGTAATGAACCTGGGTCTTATCTATGATGATAATAGACTGTAAAAATGTTCACTCTCTCATATCTCTTCAGTCTTTTGTGTGAAGGCCTGTTTCCACTTATGTTTCCACTGAATGCTCTGTGTGCGACTCACAGTGCGTGGCGTTTAGCGCACTTGTGGAAACATGAATCTGTGTAGACAAATAGTGCGCTGTCCGCTTTACGCTGACATCTAGCGGTAGTAGATATTTCTGCTTTCTGCTAGTGCACAACCAAGATGGCGGCTCACATCTGGACCTGTCAAACAAAATACTCGAATACATATCGATATATAGATCATTTGGAATATATTACGAGACAAAAAAGACACTTTTATAACTGAATGAAGCAAATAATAATAATTTTTCTATCATTTCTGTGGATATCTGGTAATGAAATTATTTTACAACCTGTAACAGAACTAATCGACTTTCCCAAGAGAGATTGCTGAAGAGTATGAAGAGGAACTTCTGAAAGTTGTTAAAAAGTAGATAAATAACATTAAATTCTGTTTATATCTGTTTATGTTTCGTGTCTGATTTCAATTTATTAAATCAAATTATTAATAATATTAACTTAGTTTTTAGTATAAAGATAATACATCCATTGCAACAAATATTTAAAAATCAGTGACTAACATGATTATGCCAACATATTGCTCCTGCAGGTGAATTAAAAAATCATTTCTAGTTTCCATTCTATCTATGCTAAGCTCAAGGTCATCGCTCAAGGTTAAGCTGCAGTAAGAGGGGAGTGGAAACAATTTAAGCAGATTGTGCGCTGCGCATTTGCCGTTGATTATTTGCGCTAGCGCATTTTTTCGTCCGCGCGGAGTAAGTGGAAACAGGCCTTGATGGTCAGCTAGCAACTGAGGAATCTAACAAGCACATACCTTCCAATATTTCAGTTGGTGCTTCATAATACTGTCCACACTGTTATGTATCAATCATCATGAACAACTGCATCAATTTGCTCAGCCATCTCTACTGTTGATGTTCTTGGCTGCTGTGAATGAGATTCATTCTCAATATGTTCACAGTCTTCTTTGAAAGCCTTATACCATTTATAAATGCTTGTGTCAAATAATGTGAATTCACAAAACTGTGCTTTCAGTCTCAAATTGCAAACTGTTTCATTCTTTCTCTGATAAGAAATTTGATGATAATGCATTGTTCCATAGTTGGATAATTTTCGACTTTATTCATTGTTGTAACTTCCAGGGAAATATAAGCTAAATGCTTAATAATAAGTTCAAGGTTAGGGAGATGTCAATACTTTATATGTTTGTTTTGGTTACTGTGCATGCACAGTTATTTGAACTGACAACTCAAATTATAATTTAAATTTGAACGCTCCTTATAATTTCTTTCAAATATTTTGATTTAACTTAGATTTCTTTTTTATTTGATGAATTTTAAAAATTGATTTGAATTTATATATCAAAACTTGAATTCAAAACTTAATTTGGAAATATTTATTATTTATTAAAATAGTTACTCACCTGTTTGTACTGCATGTGAAAGCAAAATGTGTTTATTGAGTCTTTCTTTTCCATGTACATAAACAGAACAAACAGAGCATTGCAGGTGAGGTCCTGGTTGTTCTTGTAAATGGCGTTGTTTAACATGAGTACGAAGACGGCTTGGACGGGAAGTGCAATAACTGCAATAACGACAAACATATGTTTGCATTCTGTGAACACTTTTCATATGCTTATGATGGGTGGCAAAATCTTCTGAAGCACAAGAACAGATACTACAATAAAATGAATTTCCTAATTCAGTGACTGCAGATTCAGGTACAAGTCTTACTATTTTTTCATGAGAAGAGGGATAATGTTCTCTAACTTCACAAAGAGTTTTAAGTGTTACATCACAAAATCGGCATGCAGAATTTAAAGTTGTATCTTCTGTTACATCAGATGGAACACAGACAAAGACAATATTTTCACTGAACTCAGCTTTCCAACTCTGTACAGACAATTCGTGGACAACATGATAATGCTTTTCTAAATCAACTGGAAAACGAAGAGTATATTTTCCTCGACAAAATAAGCATTGTAAGGTTGGATCATTTGGTGAAAAAACTTGTCGAAATAGATACATTCCAATTAGCTTTTCAGCATTTTCAGCTTCTCCCAAAGGTAGCTCACTTTCAACTAACTGAATTGTATTTGGCAATTTTAAAGTTCCAGAATCATCAACATCTAATGTACATTCTTCCAATAAGGGCCGAGTATCAGCTTTCTTTTTGCCTGTCTATAAGAGGATAAATTTTTGTAATATTTCTATTCTTCACTTAATAATAATTATATACAGTAAAACTTGATTATAATGAGTGTCATAATACAATGGTGCCTTGCAATTCGACGTCCCGCAATTCAACATTTGAGTTTCGCGGGATGGCACATGCGTGTGCATAGAATTGTGTGATGTCACTTTCTATTTGTCAGTTCTTTTTGGGTTAATTTGGTGTTTATCCGTGTTGTTTGTGTTAATTTTACAATCCTTCATTTTTCAGAAAGTAAAAAATTTGTAATTATTATTATTTTTTGAGTGAAATGTAAAGCTGGGTTCAAAGAGAACTGACCAGAGGAATAATTCCGAAAAGAAGAATACTCCATTGAGCAAAGAGACGAAGAAAAAATTGTAGCTAAAGTGCAGAAAGGTAGAACAATTAAAATGTAACTTGAATATGGCATTTCTAGGACAACTGTGGTAATGTTTTGCAACACAGAGAGAAGATTATGGGTGCTAGGGTGTCTGCAGGAAGACTTCATTCCAACATCCAAGGGCTAATAAATTGTGTGTTTTGTATAAAATTGTGTTTTTTGTAATTTAGTGTGTTATATAATAATAAAACACATGTAATAAAGTAAATAATATAGCGTATCTCTCTCACCTCACATGTAAGTTACAGGAGTGTGATGGGGACCGATAACAAATTAATCTATTTTATATAGTCTTATATGGAAAATACTGTCCCACAATTCGAGTTTCTCAATTCGACATTAGTTCAGCGACAGATTACTGACAAATTGCGAGGCACCACTGTACTGGCTAAAATTGCTCATTATTAATGATACATTACATCACAAAACATAAAAATTTATATTGCTTATCAATGATTTTGATATATATATTTTTTTGTATTAATATCTTATTTACCTCAATTAATTTACTCTTTTTTGTTCTATTTTTGAAATTCTGAAGTATAAAAAGGAATGATTATATTAATTTTTAACTGGGAATTTAGAAAAACTCCTTATTTGCATAAATATAAGAAAAAATAAATAAATAAAAAATAGAAGTCATCATACATTTGAACATTAAAATAAAAATTAATTTATACAGCAATATAAGTTACTATATACAGTTGTTGATTTGCAATGAATTTTCTGCAGAAGTATTTTTAGTTTTCCATATGCTGAATATATATATACAGCCAAATTCCATTATAACAAATACCATTATAATGAAATTTTTGATATAACGAATTTATAACAAAGCTGTAACCTACAGTATTCATACAATACATATAGTACAGTATTCATAATGGTAAATTTAGTAAAATGGTAAAAAATATGAAATTCCGTTTTAATGAAATATCAGTTATAACAAAATGAGGCAATGGTCCCATGGATTTCATTATAATGAAATTTTACATGTAATACTATTTTAAATTTGGGTTAGATTTGTTGCCATAACAGCTTCATGAGCCAAACTGCACCAGAGTGGGTAAAAAACTGACATATGTATTCTTAATAAAAACTAAAAAAAAATAGGCAAAGTAATAAATAAATTATAATGCCAACAAAATGTAAATGTAACAATGATATAAAGGGCCACAATTAAACTATATGTATATATGTATATTTATATATTTTAAATAGTTATAGCATGTTAAATAAAATAGGACGAACACAAATCAATATTTTAAATTTTTTCTTGCTTAAAAATAAAATTCAACTGATTTACCATATTTAAAATATTTTAAAAATATATTTTAAATTAATAATTTTATTAAAAATTTTTCAGATTGTGCTTTTTAATATTGTACACTATTAGAAAGAATTACACTGAGCAATTTCATTGAATTTTAAAAACGAAAATAAGATTTCAGTGCTTTATATTAGTTATTTATAGAATCAATTTTAAGAGGAATTCGAACTGTTTCTGATTCGGTTATATACTTTACTGATGGCATTTTATCTTTATGTAATTTGACATCCTTCGCTGAATTTTTAGGTAAAAGTGTTTCTAATGCTGTTTCGTGACCGTTGCAGGTTTTATCTTGTCTAACAGAATGAATTCTTCCAGAGGCAACTGGTGTAGTGAAACAGGGAAGAACAGTTTTGAATTCCTTGCGGAAATTTTCATTTAACCAAGCGTACAAGAAAGGATTGTAACAGGTGGAACTCATAGCAACTGCATGCGAGAGAAAGAAGAAAGCGCTCAGATATTTCCAATTAGAAGCGGGAATATAAAAATCAATTATAAGATTATACATATTTATGGGTAACCATGATGCACCAAAAATGACCACCATAGCTATTAACATGCGATTAGTTCTTCTTGTCCTTTCTCTTTCCATCTCTTCTTTTTTCTGAGATTTAGATCCTGGTTTGGCCTTAGCTCTTCTCCTGAGTTTCCCACAAACTCGCATATAACAGAATGTGATGATGATAAATGGTACGACAAATTGGAGGATGGAAGTACAAAAACCGAACGCTCGACGATTAGACTCATAAGGCCATACCTCGTCACAGTACCATTTTCCGTTATCTGCCATTACCATGTTCATAAATATACCATAAGGAAGGGTTAGTAAGGCACTGGTTATCCAAATAGTGACGATAATCATATAGCAAATATTGAGTTTAAGTCGAGGTTTGAATGGATAGATAATGACGAAGAATCTATCGATAGCAATAGACATTAAAGTAAAAGCGGAGATGTATACACTCACCCCTTGAGCATAGGGTACCAATCGACATAATACTGTGCCGAATACCCACTCTTGCATGAATACATAAAGAGGTGTAAAAGGGACAGCAAAAGTACATAAAAGTATATCAGACAATCCGAGATTAGTTATAAAGAAATTGGTAACAGTCTGCATTGATTTATTACGAAAGACGACGTAACACACCAAAACATTGCCACATATTCCCAAGAGGAAGATTATAACGTAAAGGCAACAAAAGAATGCCCTGAAAGCAGGAAGACTGGTAACATAATCAGTATTGTCTGAGTAATCGTCAGAATCGGTCTTATTTAAATCATCAAGATTTAAATAATCGTAGAAGAATGTGTGATTTTTTAGAAGAGCAGCGAAAACTGCGTAATTGCTAAGTTGCAATCCGTTGGCAATATGTATAGACATGTTTATCTAACGTCATTCATCACATGAATCTTCTTTTTAATTTATTCTCTCTGAAATAAAAAAAGAATAAAATGGAAATTTTTATTAGTGAAACATAGTTCTAATATGTAAAAATTTATGAAGTTTTAATTTTTATAAATATTTTTTATAATACGGTAAAAATAATAATAAAATTGATTATAGTTTTCGTGAGTGATGACTAATGAATTTATTAATCATTATATTGAAATAAAAAAATATTCAATAAATCCTAAGCCGACATTTATCCTATAAACTTTAGCTTTATAAAACTATAAAATTATAAATTTAATTTTACATAGATTTTTGTATAACAGAAGGCAATTAAAATTATTTATTAATTGATATAGATATATTTATAGTATATAACAAAATGCAATTTCACGCCACCATTTATAGGTTGAACTATTTAATATCACACAGTAAATTAAAATAAAACATCATTCATGATATTTATATTAATTATTCGCGATATATGTTCCCATTAGTCAAAACTTAAATACAGTACTGTACTGTACTAGTAACTAATGAAGCAGTTTGTTTTTGCTTAATAAATAAGAATTGCGCGAAAATACGGCATTTTTTCATTGCTGAAAGAAATGAGAAGTTAGATCTAATTACATTAAATAAATGGGAATGAGAAGAAAAATAATTATTTCAAAAACTATTTTATGTTAGAATTAAGGAATTATTTTTAGTTTAAATTGGAACAGTATATAAAATTTTCATCTCTGCAAATAGAAATGAAATCTTAAATTGATATATTTAAGATTTCATTTATTACTTTTGGGATAACCTGATATTGTCATCCCAAAAATAATGTTGTTCTTTATACAGTAAGACCCCGTTTAACGCGGGGGATATGTTCCAAGCGCTAAACGAAAAGCGTTAAACGGGGTCATCTTAACACGTAAATAATGGGAATAGATGAAACGAGACAAGGAATAAAAAATATACGTATTTTTTATTTTGTAACATGTATTATTAATATTGTATTACTTTAATTAGACATTTTTATCGCTAACATCGATTTGTATTCGTAAATCATTCACGAAAATCAAAAACATTCGAGCAAATAATTTGTTTGTGATGAGGAGGGTTCTTCCTCATTTGATAATTTTTGTTTTTTCGTTAATCATCTAATGAAAAACCGCTTGTCTTTCAGCTCTTTCGTTCAGCGAGCAACTGTAGATAATAAGACATGGCATCCAAGACACTTCGTTTCGCCTTTGAACTTCTATCAAAATTTTGATCATTTTGTAAAAACTGATCCATAATTTCCGTAATAATGGCTAAACTTTAACTGTAAATAACGTTCATGACCGATCATAAATATGAACTGTAACCGAAGCAGACTTTTGTATGTACTGCACTGAACTGATATCAAACGCATGGCGAGACGGCATAGGAGTATTGAAGTAACAAATTAGTGTGATTTCGGATTTATGCGAGTATAACGGTTTGAATAAACCGCGCCAAAGTGAATCAATAAATTATATAGAATTCGAAAAACTGCGTTATATTGAAACAGCGTTAAACGGAGCAGCGTTAAGCGGGTTCTTACTATATTGTGCTTTTTTAAACGTGTTTTAACTTGTCTGAATATGAATTTTTAATACTTTCTCAACGTTGGAAGAGTGTTATTAATTTAAATGGAGGATATATAATTGATTAAATTAGCATGTGATATTAGAGATTATCAGAAAAATATTATATAGTTTTAAATTTTTGTTGTACAGAATGAAAAACTAATAAGTTAAAATCCCAAAAAATAATTATAAATACGCATTATTTATCATCTAAACCAGTAGTTCCCAACCTTTCTATTTGGCCATGCCCCATCTAAGCATCTCTAAAATCCTGATGCCCCCTGTGACATATAATTTTTATTATTCCAAAAGTGAATTCCTATTCACATGGAGGAAGCATAAAAGGCCATTAAATTGGTCTAAACAGGCTTCCAAAAACATGGCATCCATGAAACAGAAAAATAAAACATAACGAAAGAACAGTTGAAATACTGAGGAAGAAATCACTAAAAATTGTTAAAATAATAATAATATGAATTAATATGAAAAGACAGCAAATAAAGTTTCACAACTGCCATGTACAATCTGATTTTAATATTAAAAATGTATATGTCAATATATACTTATATGCTGTTTGGGAAACACGTTGGGAAACACTGATCTAAACACAAAACTTGGAGCTGACGTACAGTAAACTCCTGATTATCTGAACATAACTTCTGGTGCGGATTATCCCCGGTTAATCCGAATGGAGTTATGTTTAACTAACAATGTTTTATCTTAGATGCGAGATGCGATATCTGAAAGATTTTTAAACGTCCCAGATTTGTTTCTTTTTATATCTAAGAAATTGATGATCAAAATTAGAATCAAATTAAAATTGCAAATATTACAAATAATTTCTTGCTGCAAATAAAAAACTTTCTTGTTTCCTTTTTCAATAAATCACAAAATATTCGAATATATATATATATATATATATATCTGAAATTTTTTTATTTTTTAGTATTAAATTCATATTGTCCACAATTCCGATTTTGTTGAATATTTTGCAAATTATCCGGGAATTAATCCAGAAGAATTAATTTCCTGACTAACCCGGTTAATCGGGAGTCTACTATATTGTATATTGTTTAAAATTCGGATCGGCATGACAGGGGTGGTTTTCACAAAAAAATTAGCCAATTTTTTCACTCGTACTTAAAAAAGTTTTATATTTTTGAAAGTTCTACAATTTCTATACCAAATACTATAGGCCCTATAGAAATTGATCTTATCTATAATAAAAGTAATTTTTGAAAAAAAATGAAAAAATAGCCATTTCAGATTAGCATTTGTAAAACTATACTGTATTAATGGAATTACTAGTTAAAGCTATGCTCTATTATCATAAAGAAAAATTTTTATTTATGTGAATTAATCATGATTCCTGTTTAAAAATTAAACGAAATCATGATTAGTGCTTGGAAATACATAAGTAGATTAATATCACTATCATCATCATAATGTAGAAAAATTCGTAAAAAGTTATTCAGTTTTCTATCAATAATATGGTTAATTCCATTTTATATAATTATACAGTAGAACGTCGATTATCCGAACGTCGATTAACCGAAACATCGCTTATTCGAACATAATTTTCAATTGTAATACGCAACAAGTTTTCGCCAATACTCTCACCCAACATATTGTAGGGTGGGAGAATCTAAGCTTCTGTTATGCACTGCAGAAACAATCGACAATTGTTTCCGCAGTGGATAACAGAACGCAACGGACTGTATGCGGAAACAATCGACAATTAAACTACTGTATATAGATATCTAACTAATATATTTAATATAATAATAATAATAATAATAGAAATATTTACAAAACAAATGAGGCAGAATAACTCATAACGTAAACAAATAAAACATATGTATTTGAAATTTGTTTTGTATTTTTTACATTGTTTCTTTTTCTCTATTTTTCATCAGATCGATTATCCGAAAAAATCGTTTATCCGAACTACCCTTGGTCTCAATTAGTTCGGATAATCAACGCTCTACTGTAATACATTTTAATATAGGCTAACACAATTATTTCCTCTGCCGATTTTAATTACTATATTCATGTGCATTAATAATAATTATAATAAATGAAATCTTAAATATATTTTATAGTTTTAATTCTAATTTCGTAAACAGTAATTTTGATTAATTTTCATATATTATTAATCACGAGTATCAAAATCATATTTTCTATATTTAATATCAATAAAACTTTCTCCTAAATTATTTTTACTGAACTTTTTAATGGATAATAGGCGCATTATTTTTATAAAAAATATAAAATTAATAATAAAAATTATATTTTATTAAAGTAAAATACGAAGTAGCGTCTATTATTTATATATTTCTGATATTTTTTAAATAACGAAAATTTTACGCTATTGTTATTGCAGGAAAAAATACGATGATAAAAAGTTATACGTAAAATAAAAAATTCAATATATCATTCAGATATGACAGTAATTTTTACTCATTTAATAATTAGTTTTAATAAATATATATATCTTTAACTTTCATATCCAAACAGTAATTGGCACTGTTCCTATATTCTTAACTCAGATAATGAGGCGGAATCTTTACGCTCGTTTAATGAATTTTAAGAAGTTTAATTTCCATTAAATAGACATTTATCAGCATTCTAAACAATTACTACTAAAAATTTTATTAAGAACGTAATCAACTATTTAAAAGTATCATACTTTTAATTAAATATTTCTCCGCTTCAACAATTAAAATAATTTTCTTGTATAATAAGCTGGAACTAGAAAATTAAAATTGAGGAAAAGTTGAAACAAATTTATATTAAAAATACTTTGTTTCAAAAATTTCTAAGTTTATAATTTTTTATAATTGGTTGTTTTCAACGTTTTACCTGGAAATTAGTTATTGGAAAGCTTATATACCACTATATAATAAAAAATTACATTGCATATTTATAATATTTTTATTATAAAAATCATCTGAAAAAAGTGCAGATATTATTTATTCTTCCACAATAATATCAATATCATCAATATAATGAAAATTGTCTTTTTTTTTTTTAATAATATTTATACTGAAAATGCTTTTCATAATAAAGTTCACAGAGTAAGATCTACAAAAGTAATTTTATTTGAATCTGAGTAAAACAGGATATGTAAATTATCCAATATCCGGTTTGTGATTGAATTAAACTAGATAGAATGTGACATTAAATAACAAACAAAACATTTATGGAAATTTAGATAGATGTTTGTGGGTTAGTTAGATTGTTTTCAACTTTATATTATGCCTATTGTAGATTATTATATGATGATAATCTAATATAATGCCAAACCTGATCAACAATTCATGAATAGAATTTAATTTTTATATTATTAGTTCATGTCATGTCATTTCATCATGTTCATGTCATATTATTACTTCATGTCATTTTTAATATCAATTTGTATTTAATTTTATTTACCGCATCTCACTTTAATTTTTGTCTTGAATTAACGAAATTTTGAAATTCAATAAATTAAAATAGGTATTAAATTTCAAGACTTTCTTAAACTTAAGAAAAAAATTTAAATGTGACTTCCTATGAATGAATTAATCGAATTTATTATTGATTATAGAATGAAAATCTATATAAATCAATCAAAATTTTTCAGTTATAGTTACATTGAAACATGCCTACAGTTATTATGGTTTTAACGTAACACAATCAGAATTCAGTTTAATATGTGAGCATAAAGAAGATAAAAAATCTAGCTCACATTTCATAAAAGTATAGTACATTAAAACTATATAAAACTGTATATGCTGTATACTTTTCATAAAGTTTTCAATTGTGAATATAGTCTTTCTCGAATAATCATATATTTTAAGAAACACACACTGTATCTTATTGAATATGATTATGACAAAAATAAAAAATATTTAATTAAAAATCACGTTTAGCTAAATCGGAAATTATTTTGTGAGTCGCAGTTTCGAATTCCATTAGAAGAAAAAAGTCTGTCCGAGATCCTACAGTTCATATAAATTATAGACAATAAATCAGTGTGTAGCGTTTGTTCATTCGCCATCAAAAGGCAAAATCAAATCTTATCTGTATAATAAGAGTTGAATCTATAAACTGCTTATCAGTAGCTGTTCAAGATCCTAGAGTTCATATATATAATAAATCGGCGAGTGCATGTCACTGTTTAACAGTTCATATAGACAATAAATCAGCGAATGCGTGTCACTGTTCATTCCGCCATAAAGGCAAAATCAAATCTCATCTGTATAATAATCGTTGAATCTATAAACTGCTAATCAGTAAGGCAAAATCAAATCTCATTTGTATAATAATCGTTGAATCTATAAGCTTCTAATCAGTGTTTACGAGTTTGTTTTGTAGCAAATTTAATAAATAAATACTAGATTCCATATTTTTAGGACATTTTAAATGAGTTTTATCTGCATTTTTAATATTTGAATTTTTTTGTAGCAAATATAATAAATAAATGATATTTTCCATATATTTTAAGGACATTTTAAATGAGTTTTATCTGCATTTTTAATATTTACTATGGTTGTTAATATAATAAATAAATGATATTTTCCATATTTTTAGGACATTAAAAATAATATAATAAATAAATGATATATTCCATATTTTTAGAACATTTTAAATAAGAATTTTTTTGTAGAAAATATAATAAATAAGTGATATTTTCCATATTTTAGGACATTTTAAATGAGTTTTATCTCTTTGTAATACTTATAGCAAATATAATAAATAAATGGTATTTTCCATATTTTTAGAACATTTAAATGAGTTTTATCTGCATTTTTAATATTTACAATTTTTAAGACATTTTAAATGAGTTTTATCTGCATTTTTAATATTTACTACGGTTGTGGGAAGGAGCACAGAACGAATTAATCAATTTTCAATTAAATCCTATGGGGAATCGCGCCTTGGATAACAATTTTCAATTAAATCCTATGGGGAATCGCGCCTTGGATAACGACGGTAATCTTAAATCCTATGGGGAATCGTGCTTTGGATAACGACGGTTCCGCTGAACGGATTACCGTCGTTAACCAAGGTACCACTGTAGTCATTAGCATTATAATATTACTTTAATTTATTTGTTAGTCATTTTGAGAACAGTAAAGCATTTTAAAAACTCTGCTTATTATATATAACTTTTAAGAGTGAAGTTCAAGTACTATTTAATAGTAAAATTCAAAAACAAAACTATTTTAACATTAAAAAAACTTTAATTAAAGAAATGTTTTCAGTTGAAAACTAATTTTCATTAACTTATTAAAAAAAATAAAAAATACAAAGAATCAAACATCACATTCAAAATTTATACTTAGATATTCATATTACATTTCATTAAATTATGTGTGTCTTATAAATATGAACTTTACTTCTTTAAATCATTTTTGGATCTTTGGCAATTTATTTTTAGCTCTTTTTATATAAATCTTTCAGATAGTTGCTTTATCCTGAATAATAATTATTTGTCACAGGATAAAACAGCTATCTGATACTGAGTAAAGTTGAAAATTATTTTTTAACATATTCTGAATTTTTATTATTCCCTCTGTATCAAAATGATTGTCCTATTTTAAAAAATAATGTTTTATACCTATTCTTATCATTAATTTCAAGGATTAAGCATAATTTATTAAATATGATACAACTATACGAGTATAATAAGCATTTATTTAACTTTTATAATTAATCAGCACGTGTGGCATTATATTACATGTTGTTTAATTTTTGCCTCAACATTATCAGCTTCTCCTCTGTCATAGCAGAGTTTGGCTAGTTGCCATATCTTAGAAACAGTTTGGCTGACACATCATGTTTTTTAGTAATAGCCACTATAATACCATACTTAGGTCTTTCATTTTTAAAGTTTCTCAGTAGTTCCTATAGTATCGCATTTCTCTCATCAGTTATCAAATTGCGTTTCTTCCCCATAGTTCTAGAAAAAAGAAAGAAAATAACTCGATATATAGTATCAAAATTCTATTTTATACAAGGTAACATGTTAAAAATCACTCTTCCTACCTCTGTCTCCTTAATTCGATGCAAACTTATAAATTGGACAATCATTTTGATACAGAGGGTATTTATGGTATTTACTGTTGTTGTTAATAATAATAATTTGAATTTTAGTCCACCTACACCATGTCCTTGGGAAGGATGCAATAGAAAACTTGCAACTAAAGTTGGTCTTTATAATCACTTAAGAATGCATCGTGGAGATACTGATTACAAATGTAGTGTTTGTAGTAGAGGTAATAAATTTTTTATATTTTAATTAATTTTTATTCCATACATAAAATCTGACTTACAAGATTTGCAATGCCAGAAGCATAATATTAGTTGGGTTTACATGAACTGCTGTATAATTATTATGATAAAATATTATATACTGTACATATCTATTTATAACTAGGAGATATATAATAATTAGTATAATTTGATGATAGGATGCATATCTATAGTATATATGTTACAGGACAAACCTGAATTTAGGAAATACTAGAATTTCCTAGTCAAAACTAGAACATCCTAACGTTGGTCGGACGTTCTAGAATTTCCTAGGCCGAACGCGAAATGCCGAGTATTTCTTAGGAATTTCTAGTTTTTTCTAGTCAAAACCCGAAGTGGCAAACAGTTAAAACAAAACTCTTCATTTCTCATGTATTCCCGCTCAAAGTTCGATATTTGCCAGTGGAAATGTTTTTTAGAGAATATCCGCACGGATAAACAAATCGCATTGAAGAAGACTGCAATCAGTGGAATATCCGCACGGATAAACAAATCGCATTGAGGAAGACTGCAATCTGTGCCAGTGAAACATGTACTTATGGCTAAATCCACTTTAAAGCACAAAGCATTGTGTATCTAAATTATGTTCGTGCAAAAAGAATAACATTTTGTGTAATTTTTGACATCGCGGGCCGCATTTCTAGGGTTTGAGGGCCGCATTTGGCCTGAGGGCTACACCTTGGTATTTTGTAAAAATGTAATTTTGTATTTTTTGTAAATGTGTTTGATTTGACATTGCGGGCCTCATTTCTAGGGTTTGAGGGCCGCATTTGGCCTGAGGGCTACACCTTGGGAACTCCTGCACTAATAAAAATATCAAAATATTTGTCCGTAAAAATAAAAAAATTGTCAATTTTCACTACTAATAAAAATATTAAAATATTTGTCCATAAAAATAAAAAAATTGGCAATTTTCAGTTCTTTAAACTCAACCATGTAATCATTTATGAGAGTTAGGTGTGTTTTCAATTTGTTTTATTTCATTTCCTCAAAAGAAAATAGCAATAAAATTGTTATTTCCTGTCAATAATAAAAATATGCATTAAGTTCATTATAATAAAGTTTTTAATGAATTCATGTTTTTAATCAATTAACCAACAATTTTTGTATTCACGGTATTACCGTAAATACAAAAATAAAAAAACATCACTAGATACCTCTTATTTATTTTTGTAAGGTAAATTTTTATGGCATTTAGAATTACACAAAATGTTATTCTTTTGTCATGAACATAATTTAGTTACATAATGCTTCGTGCGTTGAATGTGGGTTTAGTCCTAAGTACATGTTCCACTGACGCAGATTGCAGCGTTCCTCAATGAGATTTGTTTATCGGTCTGATATTCTCTAAAAAACATTTCTGCTGGCAAATATCGAACTCTGAGCGGGAATACATGAGAAATGAAGAATTATGTTTTAACTATTTGCCACTTCGTGTTTTGACTAGGAAAAACTAGAAATTCCTAAGAAATATTCGGCATCATTTCGCATTCAGCCTAGGAAATTCTAGAACGTCCGACCAGCGTTAGGACGTTCTAGTTTTGACTAGGAAATTCTAGCATTTCCTAAATTTGGGTTTGTCCTGTAACATATACTACAAGGTGTAAGTAAATAAGTGTTACAAATTTTAAAAAGTTTTATAGAAATCCAAAATTGATATCTATTCATTA
Organism: Olivierus martensii; assembly: GCA_000484575.1. Lineage (NCBI taxonomy): Eukaryota > Metazoa > Arthropoda > Arachnida > Scorpiones > Buthidae > Olivierus > Olivierus martensii. Next base: position 8,748 of record AYEL01052376.1, on the reverse strand, counting down.
TAAACATACAATCAGAAACTCCTCTCTCTTCAAGCCAAACATTTTTTTTAGTAAAACAAAATATTTTTACTGAATAAACTGAATAATTAAAATATAATTGGGACTGAATAATATAATTGGGACTGAATAATTAAAATATCTTGTTTTACAAGGAGAATATCATATATATATATATACAATGTGTATGTGTGTGTGTATACATACAGATATTCTCCTTGTAAAGCAAAGAATTTTTAAAATATATATATATAAGTATACAGTAAACCCTTGCCGAACGCAGGGATTACGTCATTAATACATTGCTTGCTTGGCAAAATCGCATTCCACAAAGTTAACTTTCTATGGAAAAAATATGTTAGATATAGTTCAAATTAAGAAAGTATAATTTAAACAAACCTTAATATTGTTGTAATTAAAAGGGGAAAATGAAACAAATGTTAATTGAAAAGTTTTTACTACTGCTTAATAAGTAGGTACATAATACAATTTTTTTTTAAGAAGCTGGTGATTTTTGTTTGGGATAATGATTGACACAACTCTTTAAAAGTTTCACAGCAAGGAGCACAGAGTTTTTCAGTGCTTCTCATAAAGTGTTCTAATGTTTGATTTGATTCTAGCTTGATTTCTTGCAAGCAATGAAACACATGTACCATTTTTCAACTTATCTAAAATTTCAATTTTCTGAGATAATATCAAAACTTTGCATCTTTTTTTGCTGCTTTATCATTCTTCCTCTTAGATGTCATATTGAATTTTTGAAATTAAAAGAAATACAAATGCAAAAGGAGAAGAGGATAAACACTGATAAATACGTGATAACAGCTCTGCTGATGTGAGTGAAATGACAGGAACTTGGCATGGGTCACTTAGCTAGCAGGCAGTGTCAAGCAGGGTTGTCAGATGCACGCGTGGGTATTGTTGCAGTTATCCATGCACTCATCGGCGTACTGCGTATGAATGAAATTCTAGCATTGGACAAATTAAATAGAAACAATTAAGATATTATGTATATGCGAAACCGCATCCTCAAATCTGTGCTCAGTAAGGCAAGCTTTACTGTATTATATATTTATATAATAAAAATACATTATTTTATAAATGTATAATAAAATTATACATAATTTTGTAAAATTAAACATAAGATTTTGTAAAATTATATTTATACAAAATCTGGATTATGCAAAAAATTATTTGTATAAGTCAGGGAATGCTTGTTTGTTTACACAAACACATACAACAATTTCTTGACTTAAGCAAATAATTGGGACCAAATTTTGCATAAGTCTGAAAATAATTTTTTTACATAAATTCTGAATTCTCCCAAAACAACATGAACTCTGGTGATTGTATCCACACAATGTTATAGTGCCATATTGTTCCTTGACTGAAAGAGATATAGTACTGTATGGAATGATATTGTACCAGTAATATGATACTTAAAATCAATAAATAATACAAAACATAAATAGAATATGTAACATAAATATTGTATATTAACATATTTGTATATGGTAACCTATGAATACAGTAAACTCAAAACTTTATATTCAAAATCTGGAAAAAATACAAATGAATTAATACTAATTTTATATAAATATGGTTATACCTCATCTGACATTGTTAATTAATTCTAAAACTTGCAATTTAAGTCAAATAAACTCTTTAAAAAACATCCTACAATTGAAATGTCTCAATTTTTAGATATATTTGCTATCTAACTAAGACGTTAAGGTGAAGTGGAAGAGTAGCTGATTTAACCAGAATGGGATACAAACAACTTTAGTTGATTAAGCATTACTTAAAGAAAAATACATTTTAGATGAATTTGCTCCCTCATCATTTCAAAATCATCAAATCAGTAATTTTTATAGGAATTTTTTTTTTTTTTGGTCAAGATTAATATCATTTATAAGTGGAGCTAGGATAGTCCCAGGACAGTGAAGGTATAATATTCAGACTTTAGGAAATAGTTGACTCCTAAAGCTTGAATAGCATCATGCTTTGTGTCCTATTCTGGTTAAATCAGCTACTCTTCCACTTCACCTTAACATGTTAGAAGAAATATGTACTTACTTTGAAGATGAGCCATCCAACAGTTTTTATCTCATCATGCTTTAAAACATTTAATTAAATTTAAATTCTCAAAACTGTTGAATGTTTTGCAAAATAACTGTTTTCTGTTTAATAAGGAGCATCTCATAAACTCAGCTTAAATTGTTGACCTGTAACACCAGAAAATCAACATCATTTCTTTTAATCAAAATTTACTTTAAATTTTGTTTGAAATTGTTTTATTTCATAAATTATTATAATTGCATATTATTCTGTTTCTTTTTGTTTTCTCTGTATATGAACAGTTATTTTAATTTCAGTTGAGTTTGTTGTGTTTGGTATCTGTATTGAATTTAGACCCTTCAGTGCCTTTGATGTGAATAGACGGCACATTTTTTGAACAAAAAAAAATGATATAAAACAATATAAATAAAATTCAATCCTGAGTTACGCAGTGGAGCTATTGTGGAATGGTTTTTTTTTTTTTTTTTTTAATATAAATAAAATTCAATCCTGAGTTACGCAGTGGAGCTATTGTGGAATGTTTTTTTTTTTTTTTTTTTCCTTTATTGGGTGAAAATACATGCCTCTGATGATGGGTCTTAAGTTTTCTGATTGCCGAAATTTCTTTTCAAATTCCATTCTAAAGATAGTAAATGTGAATGGACTGTCTTCGTAGAATCTGGACAATTTTTGATCAAATGTTATGTATTTTGTTTTCTATCCTATTATATTTTAGTAAATCTTATTTTGATTTTAGGGTGAGATAAATTTATTTTTGAAATTTTAACTAAAACATGAAATTTTACTATGATGATCTATAAAATTTGTAAAATTGTAAAAATTTTGCCAATAATACAAAAATTTTGGTTAATTCTGTTAAAATAAATTTTGCCAATAATACAAAAATTTTGGTTAATTCTGTTAAAATATAGAATTATTTTTATTTATTTGGTCATTTGTTGGTTTATTTTTACAGATAATTTAGTAAACTACAAGAAAATCCTAATGTAAATAACCCCAGGCAATAAACAGAGGCATGGTGCTTTTATTGTTTTATGTCAGCCAGTTGTTTTGCAGGAAATTGCAGTCAAGCCTACTTTTCTGTACTGCATGTGGTATTGGGTGTAGTGTGTCAACAAAGTATCTCAAGGCCAACTAGAGTAAAATAGAAAATGTTATAGCTGTTTATGTACAGGGTGACAAATATTAAGCTATATGAAAAAAAATCTTGATAATTTTTGAACCGTTGCACAGTGTAATATTTTGCAAATCTAACGGGACAAAAGTCATAAATTCGATGAACAAAATATCAACTTTTAACCTTTTACAAAGTGAACTGATAAACCAAACATACCATTCACAAAATATGTAATAACAATAGGTGGTGCTAATGTATTTTTAATCGCTTTACAAATACAAGTTTCAACATGCTCATTTGAAACGCGCTGGTTAGTCATTCTCTACGCATTCGATTGAGAAGGTCGTATTATAAAAATATTTGTTTGTGATAACATTTTTACCATGGATGTGTTATGTGAAGGTATGTAGTTTATATTTTAGTATATGAAAGTGTTTCCTGAATATTATTTATTTAACGAAATTCCACCGAAGTGTATTAGTAAAATAATCATAAATTATTTAGAAGTATTGATTTCATTAAACTGCCAATAATTTTGTACATGTTTGTACATCGAGATTTTATACTTTTTACTATCTTACAATGGTATAGATTGTAAACAATAAAATTTTGAGTGCAATAAATTGCGTTTTTGAAAAATATATACATTTTTACAGATTCCCTAGGTAATGTCTCAAGAAAAGAATTATACGAAGTGTTAAAAAATTATGATAAGAACACACGATCGTCATCCTTTAGTGCTAAAAATAGGCTTGTGGATTATGTTAAATCCAAATTCAACATTATTACGATTCTCAAATAATGTTAGAAGAACTGAACAGAATTATTCTTTCATTTATGAACGGATTCAATCAAAGATGGAAAACGTGCTATCGCAATAAGAGTGCATTTTTAAAAAGATACAATGACTGGCTAAATACTACCATAAACATAAAAAATCTCGATGCACCCAGTACAAGTATTACACACAGCGCAAAAACAAGTGGACGGCCAAAGAAAGATTTCAGGTCAAGTGGATTGAAGTCAAAAACGAGAAAGGTGAAAACAATGCTCACAGAACACACATTAACCGAGCTAATTCATGCCACCTGCATTAAATTGAGGCAATGTGGTAAAAGAGATGCTGCAGGTATGTTGAGACAATTAGTTTCAAGTCCCAAAAAGGCCACTAAGATCAAAAAAGCCTTTCAAGGAGCAGGACAACAAACATCTTCGTATTCCTCTGAAGAAGCGTTAGCATTGATAACTGCAGCCAAATTGAGCCAACGAAAATATCAGATTATTAGAAAATCAGCACTAGAAAAAGGACTGAAAATTTACCCATCTTATGAACAAATAAAAAATGCCAAAAAAAAGTGCTATCCAGGAGATGATGATTGCATAATTAGTGAATCAAGAGCTGAAATCACCTTGCAATCAATAGTCGATTTGACCATTAAACGACTCTGTATTGTACAAAACGAAGTGTTAAATAGTGTTTTTGATGAAAACAGAAAAATGATAAAAAACTTAACAATGATTTTCAAATGGGGGAGTGATGGTAGTGGTTTACAGAGCAGATATAAGCAAAAGGCAAACACATATGAATTTGAAGATGCATATATTGTAGCAACTTCCTTGGTACCTTTGCAATTGTATGGATATAATGAAATGAATCAAAAAATTATATTATGGCAAAACTCGCGAACGTCCTCAACTTCGTACTGCAGACCCATAAGATTTCGGTTTGCCAAGGAGACTGAGCAATTAATTTTAGAAGAGTTTGAAAGTGTGAGAAATCAAATAACGACAATTCTACCAACAAGAGTGGAATTTAACGGCCATATTCTGGAAGTAACTCACAAATTTGAAGAAACAATGGTTGATGGAAAAGTGTGCAACATTTTAGCATCAAACAAGTGTACTCAAAAATGCTACATTTGCCAAGCAACTTCCAAAGATATGAATAACTTAGAAATAATTCGAAGACGTACAAGCGATTCTCAGACATTTTCTTGGGGCTTATCTACCTTACACGCTCAAATAAGATTGATGGAGTGTGTGTTACATATTGGCTATAGATTAGATGTGAAAAAATGGCAGTGCCGTAAATCTGATGAGAAGCAAAATGTTGCAGCTAGAAAGAAACTTATAATAGACAGATTTAGGAAAGAAACAGGATTATTGTTAGACACTCCAAAACAAGGAGGAGGTAATACTAATGATGGGAACAGTGCTCGAAGATTTTTTAGAAATGCTGCTGTGGCTTCGAACATAACAGGAGTCGATCAATCGTTAATTGAGCGATTTCATATAATATTACGCACTTTAACCTGTGGATATGAGATAAATATTACTGCCTTTAAACAGTATTGCGATGAGACCGCAAATTTATACATCTCTCTGTACAACTGGTATCCAATGCCTGTTACACTGCATAAGATACTATTACATGGGCCAGAAGTGATACAAAATTTTTTACTTCCAATTGGACAGATGTCGGAAGAGGTCCAGGAGTCTCGCCATAAAGAGTTTAGAAAAATACGACTCGAGCACTCAAGGAAAGCATCAAGAATCAAGACAAATACAGATATACTACATAGTCTCTTGATTTCTTCAGACCCAGTAATCACATCATTAAAGCCACAAGAAAAGAATACAATAACTGCTATTCATCCTGCTGTTATGAATTTGATTCAGCCGCCAAATATCCAAATAGTATCTGAAGCACAGACACGGAGAAATCAGATTGATACTCCCAGTTCTGAAGATGGTGATTCTGTCGATAGTTGTGATAGTAACTAAATTTGGATAAATACATGCTAAAACATAAATTAAAGATTTATTTCATAGTTGTCAATAAGTTTTGGCTAAAATTAAATTGTTTTCTTTTTATACATAATTTTGTCCCGCTAGAATCGCGAAATATTACACTGTGCGTTGGTGAGATTCAGTTAAGACTTGGCGGTTGAATGCAGCCCCCATTGGGATTGTTTTTGAGCATCTGCACTTTTATTATTGTTGTTGTTCATTTTTCAGTGAAAATGTTGCAATATAGTGTCTCTGAGCATATATCGATTGTCAAGGCCTACTATTCGAGCAATAACAGCCCAATTGCGGCTCAAAGAAAATTTGCGACCGAGTACAAGCTGAAGACAACCGGTCCAAGTGTTATAACAATCAAAAATTTGATTCAAAAGTTTGAGAGAACTGGTAGTGTTTGTGATGACAGTGTTGGCAATGTTGGTTGTCGAGCAAGATTTCGAAAAGATGTTGTTCATGCAGGACGGAGCATGACCCCATTGGACCAATAGAGTGTTTGAAGTCCTGGAAGAGCACTTTGGAGAGCACATTCTGGCACTGGGGTACCCAGAGGCCACTGAATGGGAATCGCTTGGCTGCCCTATTCTCCTGATCTCAACACTTGTGATTCATTTTTGTGGGGCAATATTAAAGATAAAGTTTATGCAAATAACCCCAAAACCATTGCTAAGCTCAAAACTGCTATTCAGGAGGTCATTGAAAGCATCAATGTCTCGACACTTCAGCGAGTTGTGCAGAATTTTGCTATTCGTCTGCACCACATCGTAGCCAATGATGGCAAGCATATCGAACATGTCATAGCCTAAATCCAAATATCAGCAGTTACTTTTAAACTTTGCATAAAATGTTTGAACTCAGTAGTTTTTGAAAATTTTATTTTTTATTTCATATAGCTCAATAATTGTCACCCTGTAGGATTGTGGACGATTTTCATGTGTCATGTTTTGGCTATAAATTTGAAAATTTATAAAAAAAAATAAAAATTATTTACTTCACAATCAAATCCTAAATTTAGACTTGATTTGAATTATCCTTCCTGTTTATTATTTTCACCCACTTTAAACTATTTTGTTTATTTTTAGGGAAAGGAAAGAATTTATATGGTTTCAAACATGGACAGTCTGTATCTCAAATAGGATCTGAATATAACTGTCTCCATTTTCTTAGCTTTTTCTCACAATTACTACAATGAAACACAGCACAATTTTGATCTCCACTACTCATGATTGAGCCAAAGTACATCCATCATATCAGGTCATTAAATATGAAATGTCCGATTTTGAACTGAAAGTTTGGTTTATTATATCTCAAGCAAAAAGCAGTATAATTAACCAAAGTATGTGCCTAAACTATTGATACAGTTTTGCCATCTTAGTAGTAGCTTGTTAATGTTGGCAGTGAAGAAGCCTGGAGAGCAAGTGCTGATAAAATTGCAAAAGGCATTTTCTACAGCTTTGTTGAGAATTAAATATTTTTCCTTGCAAGAAGTGGTCTAATGTCTAGAAGAAATAGTAATCAGTTGGTGCAAGGTCTGGTGAATACAATGGATGACAGAGAGTTTCCAAGTCAGCTCCTGTAGTTTGAGCAACATTATTCATGCAACATGTGGCCAAGGATTGTCCTGCAAGAGGATTGACCTGTCTCTGTTCACCAATCTCAGCTACTTAATCCCAAGTTCCCTCATCATTTCATCTAATTGATTACAGTAGACATCTGCCATAATCAATTGACCATGACTCATGAAGCTGTAGTGGAAAACACCAGCACTGGACCACCAAACAGACACTATTAGCTTTTTTTGGTGAATCTTCAGTTTCAAAGTGTGTTTTGGCACTTCATCTTTATCCAGCTATTGTGAAGAATGCTTGTATTGTCGAAAAGAATCAATTTTTCATCAGATGTAACAATAAGTGTAAAAATAGTTCACCTTTATGTTGTGACAGCAAAGAAAGGCAAGCTTCGAAATGATTTCTCTTCTGATGCTTGTTTAATTCACGTGGAACCCATCTATCCAGCTTCTTAACTTTACTGATTTGTTTCAAATGGTTTAATATTGTTAGAATAGTAATGTCAAACCTTGCTGCTAATTCATTCATAGTTTGAGATGTATCTGCTTCCACTGCAGCTTTCAGCTCATCATTATTCACCTTCCTCTCAGGTCACCCACATGGTTCATTTTAAAGATCAAAATCACAAGATCGGAACTTCTCAAAATCTCAATGTACTGTGCTTTCATTAGCCACATCCTTGCCAAACACTTTGTTGACATTTTGAGTGTTTGCACTGCATTAATTCCACAATGGAACTCATTTGAAAATAATGCAGATTTTTGACTTATCCATGCTTACAAAATTTAATCTGCATAAAGCAATTTGAAAATAATCACAAACCAAAATGTGCTTCTGAAAGGCTGTTGATGTACAGCCTTTCAGAAGCACAGTGTATGACAGAAAGGTCTTGACATCAGCAGAAAAGGTTCGGCTTTTGTACAATACGCAAAAACTGATTGAGTCATTACTTCAGTTGTTGATCGTTGTAGGCTACAATTTGGGTTAAACCATTCCATTGGTTGATTAGCGGCGGGGAGTGGAAGGAATATTGCATATTTAAGCGTTTACATGCAAAAAAGATTTTGTTTACTATACTTTGCTTTTAACTTTTATTAATACATTAAATAACGTAAAAAATATTAATGAAATAAATTAGGATCATAACTTTACTGGCAATAACTGAATTATTAAGTAATAAGATGC
>AYEL01052374.1:0-16150 GCA_000484575.1 Olivierus martensii | reverse complement strand
ATTTTGTAAGTGTTTTTGAGTCTAATAAATTTATATTTTCTTATTATCTAACTTTTTTGAGTATTCTCTTCAATTTATTAGTGTAAGTTCTAACATCGTTTTTTGTTCTTTTTACTGCTAACACTTAATCGGTACTTTCAGTGTAAGTTCCGATATTTAGTTTCGTTTCGTCAGTTAGACGTTACGTTGTTGTTAGATTGTTTTATAATTACTTAGTATTAAGTTAGAACTTAGAAAAAGATCTGAGCTCAGGCCGAACTCTGGAATTTGCAGAGTCGCTAGCCATTAGGTTTAGCTTATAATTGGAATTATTGACATTCGTTCTAATCAGCGACTTTGCATAGCTATTGCCATTAGGAAAAATTAAAAATTCAGAAATTACAAAATGGCAATATAATATTGTTTAGACAGTATTTTAAAAGTATACCCAATTCTGTTTTTACATGAACTTTTTTTTTACACGATTTGCTTTAACACAATTGACCCAAATTTTGAGAAAAAATTTTTCGTATTATAGTGAATGCAGCATTTGCATTCCATTCACTTCGATAATTGTTGTTTTTGGTTCCAATTTGACAAGAAATTTCTGGGGAATTCCCCTAATTATATGTATAACTTCAATAGGAAATTTATTTTGTCTACAGCTTGAGTTTGGTGTTTAAAGTGAAAAGTACCTTTTTGATGTTTAATAGTATAAAAAATTTAATAAAAATCAAAATAAATGCACATATAAATTTATTAATTTTGCCGAAAAGTCAATAAATGATAAGTTATAATTTTCAAACTATTTTGTCAAATATGATCCTAATGAGGAATGGGCAAGAAAGTTTCAACGTGATCTGAAGTCATTAATAGCATTTTACAGAGAATTATATAATGATTATTAATCACTAGTAAGTATGCCCGTCAAAAATGACGGGTAAAATAAAAAAAAATTAAAGTGTGTATTATCTATATCAATATTAAAAAAGAATTGCATCAGTTTAATATGGGATTGAAAATGTTTAAGAAATTAAGAAAAAAAAAATAATTTCCAAGTATTTTAATAGACTATAAAATATATCAAATGTTTCATAATAATAATTGGAAACATTAGACAATATATTAAATATGTAAGATAATTTATTAAAATGTATAAACAGTAAGAAAAGTTTTGGATGTTAATCCAAAATTTTAGGATATACAATGTTTTTTGTTGATATTTCATTCGGTAATCTTCCCTGTTTGCTGTTTTCACATTGAAAATATTTTCAATTTATTTTCAGGTATAGCTCTTGAAAAAGCCACATAAAATTGGCCATGAGCATAAACAACATCTTTTAAATGTACTCCAACACTGAAAAATTTTGACTTGAGATTTATTAATTATAATAGCAAATGCTAAAACAACAGGAAATTGATGCCTTTTTAAAGTAAATGGTAAATTATTTTCACTTGGAGCCATATCTATTCTTTGGTAACAAAACACAATCACGTTCTCTTTGTAGCACGATATCATTGCTGTCTTTCGCGACTTTTCCGACGTAATTTTGCTTCTCGTGATTCCATTTTAAGCTAATAGGGGAAAAAACAATATCAGCATAGAAGTCAAAATATATCTATAAGCAATTAAAATAAACATGCTGATAGAATTACCTTAAGGGTAAATTTTACATTATCATCATCTTAATAAAAATAGCACCGATCGAAAGTTCACGATTAGTATAGAAAACTTTCCCAAAGAACCATACCGCTATCGGTAATAATTAGGTAGATAGCGGTTCAGAGTTTTTATCTTTCGTGACATCAAACTTCTGGCGATGGCGGCTGCTCTCCCAAGCACCTTTCATTGCAATGAACTTCTCGTCGTGTCACCAAGATCGCTGCATCGCTAGGACGGCCCGCAGTCAGTGATTTCGCGCATGCATAGAATGTCTTCGATATCAGTCTTGATGGTAAAGATGTCGGTCACGCGATCCAGCGTCGCCGTCGTCACATCTCTCATCCAAATAGCAATTCATTTAAAAAAGAATATTTGGCAAGAATCAATAAAACGTGCCTATCTTGATCGCGTCCAGTCGCGTTGGTGGCCGAGATGGTTTTAGAGTGAATCTTTAACATAATGGAATAGTCGATTTCGTATTTTATACATCAGTTGGTTGGCGAAGAATCTTCAATTCTCTAATGCATAGTTTTTTTGGAATGAATCTTTAATACAACAGAATTGTTGATTTGCAGTTTTAAATATTAGCCGGTAGGAAGACAAATCTTCAATTTCAATACTTTAATTTCACATTTTGGAAAAAACCAAAAGAAAAAAATATACTTTAGAGAATTAAATTCTCAGCCCACTGACTGATGTATAAAATACGAATCGACAATTCTGTTCTTTTAAAGATTCACTCTAAAATTATCTCGGCCGCGACGCGATCAAGGTAGGCATGTTTTATCGACTCTTACCTTTTGAAACTTCCATCATGATCAAAAAACTCGAGGGTATACCAACTCGAGAAATCTCTGTTCTTTTAAAGATTCACTCTAAAATTATCTCGGCCGCGACGCGATCAAGGTAGGCACGTTTTATCGACTCTTACCTTTTGAAACTTCCATCATGATCAAAAAACTTGAGGGTATACCAACTTGAGAAATTACTGACTGCACATTGTCCTTGCAATGCAGCAATCTTGGCTACACGACACGAAGGCCATTGTTATTGAAACGCGTTTGGGAGAGAAGCCGCCATCACCAGAAGTGACATCACGAAACGTAAAAACACTTTGAACCGTTATAACCAGCGTTGCGGAGTCAAAGGTTTTTGGGTGGAGTCGGAGTCGGATTTTTAAACTGCCCGGAGTCGGGAGTCGGATTTTTGAACTGCCCGGAGTCGGAGTCGGATTTTTGAACTGCCCGGAGTTGGGAGTCCCGGAGTCGGGAGTCGGATTTTTGAACTGCCCGGAGTCGGAGTCGGATTTTTGAACTGCTCGGAGTTGGCTATATATAATATATATTATTATATATGCAATCATATATAATTACAAATTAATTATATAAAATTTTTTAAAAGCCAAAATAAAATAGTAAAATAGTATAAAAGCCATAATAAAATGTAAAAAAATTTCATTAATAAAATTTATTTGGTTTTAAAATAAAAATCTTTTTTAATTTTTTTTTTATCATCACAATTATATCATGACTATCTGATAGCTATTTTGAAAGTTTTATACAATAGGTTCTCATTTAATGTCAGATGTTAGATTCCTGGAAATCAGAACTAATTGAAATTACAATAATTGAAACCAGAAACTCATTATCTGTTGATGATAATTAAAAATAAAAATTTTTTAACATTTAAATGATATAAGTAATTTTGTTATTATTGTAATTTTCTTCATTTTAAAGGCTATATTTTCATTTTTTTAGATAAATAAATCATTGTTTAACCATAAACTATTTATTTTGTTGGCTTTTATTTAATTTTATTGTGGTTAAATTGCATTGCCAAGAATGAAAATTCTGATTTTAACATTATGTTTAGAGGAAATTGATTCTTGCTTTAAGAGTTCTTACTTTATGAGCTCACTCTAAGAATTAACTTGTAAAATTGAGAACTATTTACATTTAAATACACTCATCCAAGTCTGCATATTTTTAACAACAGAATGAAGAGCATAAAAAAGAATGCAATGCGACAAATTTATGTAATTTTGATTATATTTATGAAAATATAATTAGTACTAAACTTATGATTAATTCATACATACAATGCCAATGTCATTGATAAATTCTATTATTAGTCAATGTAACTGACCTAAGTTCAATTCCCTGATCCAATGGTCTATATATGGAAAGCAGTTTTGTATCTGATTCTTATAGTTTTATGTACTTTATATGTTTATTAAGTTAATATAGTGTCCTAGTAAACTTTAGTAGTGAGAAATCCGTAAGTTATAGGCATTTCCAACATCTGACAATTTCTGATTTATGATGGCAGGGTTTGAAATTTTTGAAACCAAACTGTCATAAGTCAAGGACTATTTGTATCTATAAATTTCAAAAAATAATTAAAAGTATTAAATTATTTACATATCATATACTTAAAAAACTAAAGGGGCACAGTAGCAACTGTGCTACAACTTACAGTGTAGAACTAGCACTATCTTACTAGTTCTAAATTATTGATGTTTGCTATATTGCAATGAAATTGCAATATAGCAAACATCTGATACAAGCACTCATCAATGCTGAGATAAATGTAACAGTGTGATTAAGTTTGCAAGAATTATAACAGTATTAGATGCAATTTAATAGATTCATGAAGCCTGAGAAAATGCTTCACCATAAATGATAAAGAAATGTTTATATGATGTTGGATTTGTGATGTTATCTGATGAAGATGATGAAGAAGGGTATAAAGTTGACAATTTAAATGATGAGGTAAATTGTCTTTCTGAGGAGTATCTAAGTCAACTTCTTGATATCTAACATAATATTTGATAACATTCTAGAAGTTTATAACAATGAAGCTAAAAATGCTAATAATGACTTCAATAAGGTAATAACATGAAGTAAGGCTGATTAAGAAGAAGAATTTTCAGAAGTAATAGAGATATCTGTCTACGAGAACCACCTACTGATCAGAAAGCAATACATTGTATGCAGGAATTAGTGAGTTAATAACTTATCAGAATTTATTGAAACTTTATTTGGAGTGTAACATGAAATTGAAAGAGAATGGGCAAATTCTAAGATGAAATCAGTGAGCAGTGTCTTATGATTGATTTTTTAAACAAAAATAAATGATACCATATAAGTAAAAGCAAAATATTCTTTGTTGAAGTCCATACAAAGTTATGATTCTTTGAAAACATTGTATAACAACTAAAACATAAAACTAACTATAATATTTGATATATTCTAAAAGGTTATACATTTATTTATTATATTTATCATTTTGTAATATGAAATAAAAATATATAATTATTTACTGATTAATTAGATTTAAAGTAATACATCATCTTTAATGCTATATAGATATATAAGCAAAAGACTGACATATTTATTATTTTCTATATGATATATTAGCAAATAATAAATATATCAATCTTTTGCTTGAATTTGAGCTGTTGTTGAGATTTATTTTCATATGAGAAGAAGCGAAAAAAATTTGAATTTTTATTTTTATTTGAATTGAAAGATAATAAATATATCAATCTTTTGCTTGAATTTGAGCTGTTGTTGAGATTTATTTTCATATAAGAAGCGAAAAAAATTTGAATTTTTATTTTTATTTGAATTGAAAAAGCTATTGTATTACTCTAAATCACAGAAAAATCATATTTTTCTTGTACAATATTATTGATTGAAAGTTTTTGCATACCATATATATTGGACCCCCCTGTAAATTGGAAAATTCATTGAAGCCACAAATATCAAACTTAGAAGGAGTTTACTATATCTAATTTAAAAATATTATAGCTAATATTAATTAAATTCATACAGTTTATTAAATTTATTTTTGCTAAATTATAACAAAACTTTGTGAAGTTCTTTAATTCTGATACAGTATTAGTTTATATAATATAATTATAAAATTAAAGCAATTTATGGATACAAAATTATTTGTGGTGATGTGTACTTTCTTATATTTATCCTAGTAATTCTTCTGAATTCTTAGTCAATGTCTATATCTATAGTTGTGCTAATAGAATCAAAAACTATTTTAAACTTTATTTAAAATTAAAGGCATTTTTATGATTTATTATTTGTCCACAAAATTCTAAGGATGAATAAATCCTGGAAACAATTTTGAATGAAGATTCTTTAAGAAAGTTTTAATTTTTATTAATGTAAGAGAACCAATTTGATACTTTAATAAAACAAATTTGATTGAATGTTGATTCATTCATATGATTATATTTTTATATAAAATTATAAAATTCTCTCTTATAAAATTATTTTTTCTTTCATTTAATTATACTCTACACCAGGTATGTGGATGACATTTTTATTATCTGAAAAGGGGAGGACTATTCACAGGAGCTACTAGACTTATTTAATAGAGATGCGTACGGGCTTAAACTTAATATTGAACAGGTTGAGAAAACTGATGTACACTTTTTAGATGTTCAAATCCAGGTCGTTAATAATGCTATCAAAACTACGGTTAATTATTATTATTATTATTATTATTATTATTATTATTATTATTATTATTACTACTACTGATTTGTATATTTAGTATTATTGTTATTACTAAAGCCGTAGACATTCTGCATCTAATAAGAGTAAAGAGAAAAAGCCAAGCACTAAGCAGAAATAAACCTTTATTTCACAAAGGAACGTTTTCGACCATTCTCCACTGGTCTTCGTCAGCTAATGGTCGAAAACGTTCCTTTGTGAAATAAAAGTTTATTTCTGCTTAGTGCTTGGTTTTTTTCTCTTTATTGTTATTACTATTGACAGGCATAAACTTTATAATTTATGTAATGTATATAGTATATAGACATTGAATCTTATTCATTGGTTCTTATATTTTTACTGAAAAATTAAAAAAAATAAAGTTGCACAGTTTACTGCAGAACCTGGGGCAATTGCCCTGCTTGCCTAAGCCTAGGGGCAGTACTGTAATTGATTTATGGTATTTTAGTAACTTTATAATAATTTTTCTGCAATATAAGGAATTCCTTTAATTATCTTTAGATTTTATCCAAAATTGAATCCAAATATGAGATTATTTGCATTTTGATAAATATAATAATTGCATTTGATCACTTGTTTGCTGGTTATGCTTTTCCAAATTATGGAAATTTTACTATTGATTGAATGCAATCAGGATTGTTAATGTCACTAAATCTATACCATTTATAATACTTCTCATATAATCCGTGTAAGTTAAGTTTTGATTCATCAGAGATTACCTGATTTCCACTTGTTTAATTTGCATCATTTATTCTATATTATATTTATTTATTTTGGAATTTTGTTAATGACACTTTTTAGGAGATGTAAGGCTCCACTGTCTGATGAGACAGAGTGACAAATAGCTATATACTTTGCTAAGAAATTCACACAAAACAGCCTGCCAGACATTAGAAAAGTTTGTTGACAGGGATCACACACAACTATCAGCTTCCATTTGAGTTAACTATTAGATGTAATTTGAAGCTAAAACACCAGCAATGAGTGCTTCTGCTTAATTTTGTCAAGAATGATACTTTTTTGCCATTCATTTTCTATAACGGGTCTCCAAACTTTTCGCCATGAGGACCACGTTGGGTACTTCAGTACTGTTCAGTGGGCCGTAGAAAATAAAAAACTCTAGAACTAGATATATGAGTTTTATTGAAAGCAGATAAAAACTGATTACAGAGTATGTGAAATTAAATTAGCATATATTAATGACAATGAACACTATCAGCAAATTCTTATATTTTCATCGCAAATTATAATAGAACCATTAATGAGAATGATGTAACTGTGTTTGTGTTTTTAATGTCTTATTAAACTCAGGTTCAAATTTTGAAGTGCTTCTCAAATGTTCATCAGATAAATTTGCACTGTATTTTGACTTGATATATTCCATTCAGTAAAAAGTTTGTTCGCAAAGATACGCTGCGCCAAAAATAGAGATAAATTTACAAGCAAATTTCTTCAAAATTTGGAAACTGCTCAGAGTTCAAAAATTTATAAACATCGATCAAGTTTTCTTCCTTATATTTATCTTTAATATGTTCATTTGCCTGAAGTTCAATAATTTCCATTTGAAGTTAACTTGGACATCACTAACAACATAGTCAAACGGATTTTGAAACATTTTAACTGATCTTTTCCGGTCAGAAAGATAGTAACTTGGGGTTACTTTTTGCAATTTGAGAATACGTTTTGAACACAATTTTAATCAATGCATTTGAAATCTATCAACACTCCATGTTTTTTTGTTGCAGATTCTTATTGAAAAATTAGTCCTTCGTGGGCTGGATAAAATCGTATTGCGGGCCAGATGTGGCCCACGGGCCGTAGTTTGGAGACTCCTGTTCTATAAAATACTACAATAGAAGTTTATTTTTATAGCTTGTATACTGAGTTTTCCCTTCATTTTCAATCAATGAAAAGTAAATACTTACCAAACAGTCATGACAGCAGCAGAAGTACAGTGGTGCCTCATAATTCGATACTAATCCGTCACTAAAGTAATGTCGAATTGAGAAACTATCGAATTGCAGGACAATATTTTCCATATAAGAATATGTAAAATAGATTAATTCGTTATCGGTCCCCATCCTACTCCCCTAACAGTGTGAGGTGAGAGAGATACACTATAAACCTATTTAACTTGCCAAATTTAACCCTTGAAACACAATGGAATTTTAATGAGATAATGTTTGAGATACACTATATTATATACTTTATTATGTGTGTTTTACTATTGAACTAAATTACAAAATACACTATTTTATACACAACACACAATTTATTAGCCCTTGGATGTTTGAATGAAGTCTTGCAGCAGCACCCTAGCACCCATAATCTTCTCTCTCTATGGCAAAACGTTACCACAGTCATCCTAAGAACGCCATACTTGAGTTATACTTTAATTGTTCTACCTTTCTGCACTTTATCTACAATTTTTTTTTCTCTCTTTGCTCAGTCAAGTGTTCTTCTTTTCGGAATTATCCCTCTGGTAAGTTCTCTTTGAAGTGTTCTTCTTTTCGGAATTATTCCTCTGGTCAGTTCTCTTCGAATCCGCAAGTGTTGTTCTTTTCGGAATTATTCCTCTGGTCAGTTATCTTTGAATCAACTCACTCAAAAAAATAATAATAATTACAAATATTTTACTTTCTGAAAAACATAGAATTGAAAATTAACATAAACAACATGGTAAACACTATGGTATCCCAAAAAGAACTGACAAATAGCAAATGACATAACACAATTCCATGCATGCGCATGTAAAAAGAACCTGACAAATAGCAAATGACATCACACAATTCCATGCATGTGCATGCGCAAACCCGCAGACAAATAGCAAATGACATCACACAATTCCATGCATGCGCATGCGCAATCCCAATAGCAAATGACATCACACAATTCCATGCACGCGCATGCGCAAACCCAATGACATCACACAATTCCATGCATGCGCATGCGCCAACCCGCGAAACTCAAATGTTGAATTGCGAGACCGAAGAATTGCGGGACTTTGAATTGCGAGGCATCACTGTACTATAATAAATTTTTTTTATTATATTTGTTTTGACACCATTCATCTAATTATATGTATAACTTCAATAGGGAATTTGTTTCCCCAAAAATTTCTTTTGTAATTGAAATCAAAAACAACAATATGGAGGTGAATAATGTGAAGCAAGTGCTGCATTTACTATAATATGAAAAAATTTTCTTAGAATTTGGATCAGTCATTTTAAATCAAAACAAATTGTATGAAATTTTTAAATTTTCCATTTGCATGGATCAATAAATAACAGTTTATTTAATTTTGGCCTGTATGGAAAAGGAATAAACATAAGATATGCAGTTTTCTTTCTTTCTACTGCTTTCTATTTATAACTTACTTAGGCAAATTTATAGCAGTTAAAATATCAAAAAACTTTTATTTATTGCTAATTCTTTCGGCGTAATCACACCCTCTTCAGGCAATTCACACTACCTGTCATTTCAGATTAAGATTCTGTTTACATATCATTTCAGAATAAGATTCTGTTTACATATTATGTAAACAGAATCTTAATCTGAAATGATAGGTAGTGTGAAATGCCTGATGAGGATGTGATTACACTAAAAGTATTAGCAATAAATAAAAGTTTTTTGATATTTTAACTGCGTAAAGTGCTATAAATTTGTCTAAATAAGATATGCAGATTATTTAATAAGTTTTATTACAAAATAAAAATTTTTTGTTTGAAAAGAGAATGAAAAAGAGAATGAAATTTTTCCTAATTCATGTTAAATCAAAATTGTATTAAAAAAGTTTGTGTAAAAACAGAACTAGGTGTATAACATTAAGGTAATAATGTAACAATAAACATATAAATTACTTAAAAATTTACACTGCTTAATTTAACATAACTAATTATAACTATCCAATTAGCAGGAAATGATAATCATCTCAAAGAAAATTACTTTATTGTATACGAAGTAATGCTTTCGGAATACTTAGATTCTCTCTTCAGCTTTATACAACAAATTAAATTGTTACAATTTGTTAACATTTAAAATTAAATCCAACAATATTACTATGGTAACTAAAAGGTTTTTCATATTAAATTATTATTGAATAAATTAATACATTTTGTTAGCTAGAGATTCTTCCTTCTTTCTGTATGTGGGTTTTCTTGTGTCTTAATGATTTTTGCACTTCCCAATTTATATGTAAATTACTGTTTACAGCTTTTTGTGCCAATGCAGTAGTGGTTTTTTCCTTTTCAATGTCATATTTATGTTTTAAAATTCTCTTAGGAAGTGTGTGTGAGGTGTACCCTATATAAAGTTGATCTTGTTGTATCACAGTGTTCCTTCTGCTACAGGTTAATTTTCTTTTGGAACATCTTTTTAATTTCTTCTTATACTTTAATGAAATAGGATTAATGTCTACAATATACAGTAGTGTATCTAGTACTTCATTATCATCTTCCTTTACCCTCTTCCTTATGGCACTCTTAGACTTAATCCTTTCCCTTAATTTCAAGATACAAACCATGGAGATACTAGAATGTGGCTATTTTGTACCTTTGTGGTTCTTTCAATGTATTTTTAACAATCAATGGAACATAGGTATCTTTTCTGAATACATTTGTCATATATTCCCATTAACAATCTTAACTTTAACATCCAAGTATTCAATCTCCAAATCATTCTGATTTGCTTCTTTAAACATAATTTTGTGTTCTGATAATAGGCATTTCAAATTTCTGCACCATTTGCATTCTCTTTCATAACAATGCATCATCAATATAGCTTTTATACAGACATAGATTTGGTTTAAGTGTTTGGATAATCTAATTTTCTTTTTTCTAATAATAAATTTGCCAAAACTCCTACAAAAGGGCTCGCTTCTATCTATAATAGTTCCCTCTAAAGAAAAAATACAATTTATGTTGGATTAGATGGCATAGATATCTAAGGAGACTTGATCCATTTCTTTTATAGGAAAGTATGTTACCAAAAGCTATAGAGTTCTATACACACTGATTCTAATTGCAAACTTGGATATAGTAATTAAAAGTCATAAACTTTCAAAACATCTGGAAGATAGCAGACTTTGTACAGTACATCCAAAAAGTTTCTTGATGATAGTGACCATTCATAATGTTTCATCTTGTTCATACATCATTTACCAATTTCTTTTCTACTATAGCAATCAGCAAACTTCTCTCCACCAGTCTTATACTCATCGGCTGTTGCAGTTTTACAAATCCAAGTAATCTTGGACATTTTCTTGAGACAACAGCTGTTCCTTTTAAGAATTTAAATTTATCAGACTGCAAGATTTTTCCAAGTTTATTTTTAAATCTTTGAGGTAGGATCTTCATTGAGGTGCTCACATTAGATTCTCACATGTTTCACATGTTATTTTCAATAATACTATGATTTTAGACCTATTATTTCTAGCACATGTTACTTGATTCCTTTTGAACTACTATATCA
Source organism: Olivierus martensii (assembly GCA_000484575.1). NCBI lineage: Eukaryota > Metazoa > Arthropoda > Arachnida > Scorpiones > Buthidae > Olivierus > Olivierus martensii. The sequence goes on along the minus strand of AYEL01052374.1, from coordinate 4,504 downwards.
TTTATTTATCATTCTTCCATAACCTGTATTCATTCTTATTTCTTTTAATTGAGTGAAAAACGTCTTTAGCCATAGCCTACCTGTGCTTGTCCACATCATCTTTATTGCATTTTAACAACAGTTCAAATTGAATAGCTAAATCTCCCAAGAAGACCTATTTACCAAAATGTTTGATTCATTCATGAAAACTTTTTCCACATAATGTAGAATGTTAATATCATCCAAAATATTAAAGGGTTTTATTATACGAGGGCGATTCAATAAGTAAGTTACAAATCGTGATTGAAAAGAAATGAATGGAGATAATGACATACAAACAACATTTATTTTTCAACATAATCTCCATACAAATTTAACCACTTGTCCCACCATTTCACAAGTCCCTGGAAACTTGTGGCATAAAATTCTTTTGGTTGCTGTTGGAACCACACGTGCACTGCTCTTTCAACCGCTTTGTCGTCAGGAAAGCGTTCTCCTGAAAGATGATGTTTCAAAGGGCCAAATAAGTGGAAATTGCTTGGGCCGAGGTCCGGGCTGTAAGGTGAATGTTGGAGGACCTCCCACTTGACGTTTCTGGCATGACGATCTCCACTAGCTGACCGGGTCTATGTTCGTCTTCAATACTTGTCTGTCCTTCTGAGAACTTCTGCACCCAATTAGGGATTTCCTGACATGACAGGCAATATTCACTATATACGGGTAGCATTTCCTTGTGGGATATCCTTTGCTTCCATATGTTTTGCCCACAAAAAACGCACAACGGCACACTGTTCTGTCGTGGTACATGTACTCGGGTGCCGCCATCTTATACAGTCATGCGCAGAATCGATTCGTTGTGCGTCACAATAAACTAATAGTGCTGCTATCTAGCGGTGACAGTTTCCCGCACTTAATTAAAAAATGAAGGTTGCAACTTCGATTTGTAACTTACTTATTGAATTACCCTCGTATTCTGTGGGCTTCATTTCAACTGCTGCTTAAAAAGCCATCATAACTTTTAGATGTACTTTTGTCTTAAAGAATTTCTAAAATCTTTCAAAGACATTTTACATAACAATAATATACTGCTGTTCCCTCACACCAATGTTTTCCAAACTGTGGGATGCATCCCACTAGGGGGCAGGAGTCTATGGCAAGGGGGTGCACAAGAATTAACAAAATCATCATTTTTAAGACAAACAAAATATAAATTCAAATTAGTGTCAAAAAAATGAATCAGTAAAAGGGTTATAAATATATATATCCATATACTCAGAAACTTTCTGCTATAGCTGTTTTAAAATATCAATCTCATTTAATGATTGAAAAAGAATTTTGCGAGCATCTTCCATGATACTAGATTTGAGAGAATTTGTGCTGATAAACAAGCCCATCCATCACATTAAAATATATATTTTTATGTATAAGAATTTTATTTATACAAAATATAGTATATTGTTTTTTAGTATTAAATTGTAAGTAGAAAGTATTTATAAAATTAGACTGTTATGAAAATGAGGGGTGTACCAAATTTTTGAGAAAAGGGGGCAAAATTTGGAAACCACTGCTTTACACTATTAACCACTTTTCTTGCAATCATATATTTCTGCCTAAAAACATCTCTTCTTGCATCTAATAATGTATTCAACATTTCAATTTTGTAAACCTTAATAGAGTCAAAGATTTAACCCTTTTAGTGCCTCTACTGTCTATAGACATAATGACCTAATTACACTTATCTGCGTGTGATATGAATAAATATCAAAACAAAATAATAAAAAGAAATCATAAAAAAGAGTTTAAAAAATTTAATCCTGATTTTATTAATCCAACTATTGCTAATCTTTTTTTATTTCTGTTGTTGATTACATGAAGATATCCACTTTTTATGATGATTCCCAAATTTTTTCAGTTGCCAAAATATTTTTTTTAAATTATGTTTAGATAAACATTGTTTATAATTAAACTGCTCAATAGAATTTGAATTTTGTCAAATTTTTAATCCAGTATGTCAAAGTTATTCCAATTTAGGGATGAGATAAATGATATTTTTGAAATTTTAAATAAAAATTGAATTTTTCATACAATGAGCTATAAAATGCTGAAAATTGAAAAAAGTATAGTAGAAAATAGAAAAGTTTTGATTAATTCTGTTAAAATAAAGTAAAATATATATCAATTGTTCATTTTTTGTGTTCAATTTCACTGAAATTTAGGAGAAAATCTCAACATAAACACTCTAAAGCCATTTAAAGGAGCATGGCATTTTTATTACTATAGAGCAGCCACTAGCTTCCCAAGAAATTGCAGCCAAGCCTACTTTGCACATGACAAGTGATATTGAGTGTGGTACTACAATAAACCATCTGCACTTCAATTAGAGGAGCATAATATATATAATTATTATTTATGTACTAGATGATAGATTTTGTATATGTTAAGATTTTTGATATAAAGTAAAAAATTTATAAAAGTTATAAACATTTCATTGAAAATTAAGTGAAATATCACAAATTTAATTTTTTGCATATTAATTAGGCTTAATTTTAATTACATTGCCACACAATTACAGATGGATATTGACATATGAGGCACTCAAAGGGTTAATTGTGTTTTATCAATGTCTATAAATTGACATCGGTAAACATGATTCAATTTAAATTCTTTCAGAAAAGTAAATCTCTCTTCAAAAGTAATCAGTGTTTCTCTTTCTCCACATCAACTTCGTAACTTGAGGAGCATTTTTATATATATATATATACACAGTGGATTCCACTTAATTGGGACACGTTGGAACTAAGCCATTTTGACCCAATTAAGTGGCTGCCCCAATTAAATGAAGTAGTAATAAATTCTAAAATAAAATATGTAATTCGTAGGTAAAAAATAATAATTAGGTACCTATTTTAATGCTTTATTAAAATAGGCACCTAATTATTAACATTTTACCAATCTCCTCTGGCTTTGTCTTTAACACTGGACCACTGATATTCACACCTCGCCTCACTAATTATAGAAAACCATTGATCTAATGCTTCTTTGACTTCTGGATCCTTTCCGTCATGCTTTCTTTTGGATGTTCCTGGAATGTTTTTCTGTAATGCTTACTACTCACGCAATTAATTTTCTTATTGTAGGAAACGTGCTATGGTAGATTTTGGTTTATTTCAGCAAGTCTATGATGGCTTGTATTAAATGGCTGGCTTTTAATTTTAACCAGCAAAGAAATTTTGGAGTTTGGTTTATTTCAACGAGTCTACGGTGGCTTTTAATTTTATCCAGCAAAGCAATTTTATTCAAGAATAAATGGCTGGCTTTTAATTTTATCCAGCAAAGCAATTTTACCTGAAAGTGCAAAATCATTTCTTGGCTAGCAAAGATTTAAAAATTTTAAATAAAATTGACACTGTAAATGAATATCACTATAGTCTGTTTCAAGATAATCTGACAGCCGAACCACCAAAGATATCCTTATATTCATATGCGATATGTAAATAAATGCACATTCAACAAACACACCTCCGGTATTGTTTTGAGAGGCGTAATAATGAATCGTTTATCATGATATAGATAATACAGAATATATATGACAACCTTCCTAAATTTATTTTGAGAAGTTAAGCTTTCTTTTTAATACTTTTTAGTACAGTAGTTTTAGTAAATAATAAAAATATGTCTTGTTTATTTTATTCATACTTATTATAGAAAACATGGTGAAAAATAGCTTATTAATAAAGATAAATTAATATCACAAACTATAGTTCAAAAATATTAAATACATAGCTATTATTTCAAATAACTATAATAGAAGCAAGAACAGAAATTTCGTCTCGTGATCATAAAACACGTATATTTTTATATCACTTCAATAATATTTCGATATTTTATTTCCTAAAACAACAAATTATATGATAATATATCATTTTTATATTTTAAAACATTAATACTAAATTTAACTAATAGGGATTATTTTTCTTGTATGTAGAAATATTCACAACAATGGTAGTGATTTACTGTCAGCTTATCTTGAAACAGACTAGGGACGATAATGGTAGACTCTTAAGTAGATGCACACTTGCCAGACTCACGATGATAGATAACTGATTCTCATCACGCTAGTGTTGCTGAATACAGTTTGTTATGTATTATTTATCAACAATGATATTTACTTATAATTTTACCAAAGAATGGATGTTTATATTAGTGCGACAACAGTGTGTGTGTGTAATAGGATGCAAAGAAACAACTTGCTCCATTGTGTTAGTCTGTATTGTCTTGTAGAAAGGTTTAACCTGAAAAATTACTGGTAGAATAAAATGATGTTATAATTTTTATATAAGGATTTTTTAAGAAAACACACAACAAGTTTTAGTGTACATAGTGTTATAACTAATAGCACTTACTGCGGTTGAGTTACTTTAGTAAGTGCTATTAGTTATAAGAGTTATTAGAAGAGGTTAAGAGGTGTTTATTAAATATGTACATAGTGTTGCCATACTTTCGAAAAATCCCTAAAATATATCAA